>UZAF01017830.1:5132-30298 GCA_900617895.1 Haemonchus placei
TCTAGAATTCCTAAAGCATCTATTCGCAACAAATACTTTGAACTCTCTACTTTGGAATCACGGCGCAAAGTATTTGACGTATGCATGGCTTACAAGCTATCGTACCAAAGTAATAAATTTAGTTCTTCTGATTTTTATAATGTGTCTCACTCCCGAACCAGAGGAGTCAGACTAAAATAAATCTTCCTAAACCCAGAACCAGTATAAGAGCCAGAAGTTTCGCATTCAGAGCGGCTAGCCTCTACAAAAAGGTAACAAAAAACATGATCGCTCCGGATTCCTTGACTAAGTTCAAACGCTCTGTGAAAGTAATTTTATCTAAGTATGAGCTATCATAGTTCCTTGCGGCTGACCATTTCTTCTTCTACATCTTTGTTTTATATATAACTAGGAGTCATTTGCCTTATTTTTTGTGGTCCTCTTTATACGATTACGATTTATCTACATGTGTTCCTTGTATTTGCTCCGTTCAAGTTGGTTCCAGAAGGTTGTTATCATTTCTATACTACGTTTGCCTTAGCAGCGTAATAAACATAACATAACATAACAAAATACCTAGTGTGTTACACCCCCTGCTTACGCTTCATTCTTAACTTCAACCCTCAGCTCGCTACGCCTCCCTTTACAATGATTGCTTCAAATGGTCCTTTTTGCACTTTTTACAGTCGCCAAGCTGATTCAAAAGTGTCCCTGTCGATATTGGTCGGGAACATTTCATAACTGGGATGTTAGCCATTAAAAAACAGTGCGGTTGCTGTGGAATTCGTCGAAATTCTTTGGTGCGATTTTTGTGGTCACATATTAAGTTGATGCATAATTATTGAGGATTATTTCGCGGCTTCTTTCCTCTCGATAGAAATAAACTTTTGTGTTCGAGATTTTTGTAGAAATAATCTTCTCGTTTCCCCTAACAGAAATATGTTCTAGAAAGTCATCTTCATATACGCTACATTATGCTCCATTACTTCGAGAAATGTTGGAAGGCGGCACAATCATAACGTGATGTCAACGAACTTCTCGGCGATGGAACAGTCAGCCAAAGCCATAAAGGATGGAGTTTGCTTCTTCGGTCGCCCTATTCACCAACAGAAATTCCTATGGATTGTTACGTTGATCGCCCGTTGAAAAATTGGTTAAAGAACAGAATTTGAAGAATGGATGGCCTGATGGCCAACGACAAGACGTGATCGCCTCCAAGGAGCGAAACTTCTTCGCCTGTGGAATCCGACCGCCTAGTAAATGGGAAGCAGTGCTTGACGTAGTTGGTGGATGTGTTGCGGAGCAATTATTTGAACATGTCTCTACTAGATATTTCTATCATTTCTTCAAGTAAAATTTGCTGAAAAAATCCGCAATAATTATGCATCATCCTAATAACTCTACAGTCTAATCGCCTACTTAATTTCTAGTTTCTGCAACACTCTTTTTGCGATGATACGTTTCAACCTTACTGTCCTTCGATCCTCGAACCGCGCACATGTGATTAAACGCCACTTGGCACTACACCATCTTCGCCCGTAAATTAGAAGTTTTGCAATAGTAGAATGATATAAATATGTTCTTATATTAATATCTGTATAAAAACACCCACTTATTGATATACGGCTTTTTCTTCATTGCCAGTTAAACTCCGCCTCCTCCATGGGTTCNAAGCCTTCCTAAGAGGCTTGATCTGGTGGGAAGAGTGCGCCATCATAAAATCTCTGGATATTTAGGCTTATTGAAATGACTGTGTGTGCTTTCACAGTCTTCCTATGAAATCTTCAGAGGAAATCTGGGATCATCGAAAAGTTTTCAGTTGATAGTGCCCGTAGGCGCTTGACATTTCATCTCTTTCTTCTCTGCGCACTTCTGTTTTGCATTGTTGCATGGTTATAATCCATTTCTACCAGCGCGGCATCGTCGTTTCGCTTCCCTCCTTTTGGTATCTTCATCTTCTCTAGATATAACGGTTCATATTCTCAACATCCAATCCAAAGTGACTTTCATCTGAAACGCTGCAAACTCAGCTTTCTTGGCATACAAAAAGTTAGCAGCTGTTATTCACATCAATATTTGCTCAGCCGACACGACTCCGTTGCTTCTTTCCGATTCACAGTAATTGGAAGGCCAAATGAGAGGTTGAACGGCTAAAGAAGAAAGCCTGATGACTCTTCTGACCACTGCTGAAGGTGAACATTTATATACAACAGGAATTCATTTGCCCGTTCTGACAGTGGGAAAATAGACAGAGGCAAGTCTTATATTTGTCCAAATAATTGTGTGTGTATACCTTTTCCATTCTGGCAATATAGCTATTCACGTTGTCATTTTAAATGATACTGGAATTCTCTCCTGATTAGAGTGCTTCATATCGCGCCTTTCGAAAAATACTATCCTCTGTTGTCTACATAATTGCTGGTTTTCTTACCTTTCTTGCCTGACAGTAGTGCAATCTCAATGTCGTATAGATGTGGCTGTTCCATTTTCTCAGCGGAGAATGATAGGAAAGATAAGAGTCGAACATGAGTCCTGCCTAAATGGTTTTTGATTGTTTACAGAAATACAAGATTTAGACGCGAAACGCTTTCGAGGTGCTGTAAGGGGTAAGAGCACTTTCGGAATTTTTGGCCTTTGCTAATGCGTACTACAGTGAAATATTAGCGTTAAAAACATCAAACCATTAATTTCAAAATGTTTGGAAGGGTAATGCGTTTAAGACTGGGAACTCATGAGGTCGTACAAAAAGTCTTCGCGGTGTTTCTCCTTTTTCTGTCATTCTTGCCATTCTCCCTTGAAAAAATGGATGTTGATCTCGAGCCACAAGGCGATTCTGATATCTGTCTCGAGCAACACTCACCCGATTGCCCGGTGCAGCGTAAATTTGTGCCGTATACTTATACAGCTCATCTTCGTTCGTGTACCAACACCAGCATTAAACCATTCGCATCACATATCCCACCAAATTTGTCTTCTGAGGCGTATTTCAAGTGTTTACGCGCATATCGGAGCTGCGTAGTCCGGCTCGATATTGAGTGAGCCGATTGCACCTCAGAAGAACTGTGGAATCGAACAGGTTAGCGCGGCGTTCCGGATCAGCCATGCTGGGTTACTTCTTTCAGAGGTTCGAAAGCTATCCACACTGCTTTCTGCCGTCTCACCAGTTCTCCTTCATGTCATTGTAAAAGTTCTGGAACGCCCGAGATAGACACGATGCGAGGTCTCCTTGATATGAGTGCTATCGATCTTGACCTTCATCAGCTTAAGCATTCTCCAAGAACTGTATCTCTGTTTGGTTGATACGCAGCCCTACCTTCCTTCCACCTTCATTGAGTTCGGCAACCAGTTTCAGACTCCGCTCTGCTTGAGAAGAGCACGATTCGTTCGCAAATTAGAGATCTGAGAAGAACCGCCTATCCGCACAAATGCCCCTTTCGTCCCAATCTAGCGACTTCTAACCCACTGCAGCGCGGCTGAGAACAGTTCGGCGAAATAGTGTCGTCTTGTCTTACTCCTGTCCCTATGAGAATGGCGAGAAGTCGTTGGCCCAGCTTTATTGTCGCGTTGCAGCGACTACTGCGGTCAGCTAGTATTTTTAAATATGGAGGGTCGACACCTTGACTGACCAGTGCTGACAGGACCGCACTCGTTTCGACACTGTCAAAAGCTTTTTCATGTCAAGAAAGTAAGGACAATTGGCATTCGGAATTCTTGGCACTCTTCGATGACCTTTGCGACCTCTTGGATGTGATATAAGCAGCTGAATCCCTTCCGAAATCCAACCTGCTCTACAGGTTGAGCTTCATCCAACGTTCGTAAGGTGCGGGTTAAGATGATCTTAAGCAGCTTGTAAAGCGCACTCAACGAGCCCATTGCGCGGTGGTTGCAAACATCATCCCTGTCTCCCCGATTGTGAAGAATGGTGGACTCCCTTATCCCACGAGTTAATCCATTGGTGGGAGATCATCTCCTTATGGAGGTTGGCCGTCATGTGTGTTGCGTCGCGTGAAGTTTGTGATCAGCTGCACGGAGTAGGTTGGCTGAGATGTGCTGTTCGGCCAGTAGAAATTTTTGGGCTTTCGTACGTGTGTCGTGGATCAGTTCAAGTTTGTACAAAACCTCTGTTCAACTTCCTCCATCTCGAAACTCGATGTTGTAAGAAATCCATCCTCTTTCAAACGCGGAAGTGGAGTATTGTGGTTCTAAAGATCCCGGTAGCGATTTTTCAAAATAGTTTTGTTAAGGCCTGCCTCCAGTAGTATCCTCTCCCTGTACAGCTGAAGTTCTCGCCGCTCGTCTGAAGCCGATATTTGCTTGCAGCCATTCAAGACGTACGGCGTTCTGGTCATGCCTCAAGTTTCTTCTCGACAAAGCGTCCTTCAGAACATCTCCGTCGTCAACAATATGCATCGAGCTCTTTGCACGGTGTTGAGAGATCTTTTCCAGCTTGTGACTAAAGCTGGTCTTACGCGAAGGAGCCGATGATCAGAACCACTGCAGAAAGATGGTACCACTCCAACATCTAGTAGCGCCATCAGGCGCCACTTTCTGTTCTCTAATATTTGGTCTAGTTCAGCCTGAGTTGTATCGTTTGGGGACTCCCATGTCAGGCGGCAATAATTCTGTTACTGGAAAAGAGTTCCCATGAAGAGTCAAGCCGCGGACAGAGGCCCACCCAGACGATTACCGTCCTCGTTCCCGTTTCCCATTTCGAATCTCGAATCCTGATCTCCACTGATGCCTCGCTAAGCCTAGCGTTGAAATTCCCAACAACGAGTCTGTAGAAGGACTTTTCGTTGAGTATGATCCCCTCAAGTTGGTCGTAAAACGCATCGAGCACTACTTCGTCAGCGGTAGAAGCCTACGAAATGGACGACAGACGGGTACAAGACAAAACCCACGCAAAACCGACGCTTCGCTATGGGAGTTTTTCACCACGAATGATGGGGTTCCATCACCTGGAGCTGAGGTGGCTCCCCCTCAGCCGTTCAGATATGCCATTAAACTATTAGTTATAATATATATATATATACATATTCATATAAATGTTAATGAAGAAAATGGCGGAAGCTCCTATGCGGAACTTCGTCGAGCAGTAGAAAACGTAGGTGAGAATTTTCAAAACATACAGGTCTACATCTGATGATAATGACCAAAGCATGTGCCGGGCAATACGATGCCTACCCTTTGGTAGGCTTCGCATGGAGCTTTCGATAGGGACGTAGGTATAATATATCGGTAGATTTTCTAAGGCTACTTACAAATTCAGAAATTATGCTTCAATGTTCAATTCAAATGCTAATGAGTCTGCTGAGAAAAATGTAAACCCTCAAAATTTGCACGGTCAATGCATGGAGAGATAGTGCCAATTGAAATGTTCAATTGCCCGTTACAGCGCAAGGGGTGCCGTGGCGCAGTTGCACTGTTCTTTCTCCAGGCGAGCGTGGTGGGTCTGCTCCCCAACGCCCTGCTTGTTTTTGCAAATTGTGCTTTCCTTGGAATAAATGATCTTAAACCTTTCTTTGTAACTAATTTAAGCTAGCGCTTTGTTCCTCTTATGTAATAAGAGCTTTGACATTGTTGAATATAAGCCAGCTCTACTCATTTGGTACTTGTAAGCCGATGAAACTCGATTGAAAAGTTTTCGGCGTATGTCAATGTGTCAAACTCTACTCATGTTCTAGAATGACTCTAAGGTTACTGTGTGCGCAAACTGATCCTTGTCATGAAGCGAGAGTTAGGGAAGTACAATCTTTGTGACTTTTTTGATAGTACAATTCAAAAGGATGATAGCTCAAGGCAATTAACATATCGAAGCTTGCTGGAGTAATTGCTCAGATGTGATTAAGTCTTGCAAGATATGAAAAGGGTGAGTACGGTGGGGCAGAGGTTCTGCCATGGAGGCACTGTATCGATATACCTAGGTCTCTCCCCGAAGTCCCAATTTGAATTTTGGGGATTTGAAAAAATTTGGGAATTTGAGACCCTTCCCTGTTTAGTCCAGAACGCAATTGTACGAATTCAGACGTAACGTACCTAGGGTGCAACTTAACGCGTGAACAACGACTTCAAACGCGACCTTTAGCGGACGAACAGCGGGGACTCAAGCAAGGGGCTGCCTTCTAGTTGAGTACCAATAATCAAAAAAAAAAACAGAATTGTTATCCTACCATATATAATTCGCTAAGTGTGTCTGTTGGTTTGTCGGTGTGTTTGTGTGTGTCTGACCGGAAATTCATAACTCCTGTTCCCGTGGAACTAGAGCGNGGGGGGGGGGGGGGGGGCAGGATGGGAACACTTACGGTTGGTGACAGGACCGGACTCCGCTCACAGGGGATGCGGCGTGCGCGATAGAAGTTTCGGCCGCAAATTCATATCTCCTACCCCGTGGACCTAGAGCGTTCAAAATTGATAGGAGTACGGGGGGCAGGATGGGAACACTGACAATAGAAGAGGCCTTAGAAAAGAAGATCCACTCACCAAGTGAATCCTAGCGCCTTTGTTATTTAAAATCTAGTTTTGGCTTTTTGATATGTTTCATTCGACAAGAAGGAAAAGTGGTGTGATTTTAAGGAGATGAATTTGGTTCTCATCTCGCTATTAGATTACCCATACCCAGCAAAGTTTGCGATTAAGTGATGATAAGGGTTTCCCTCTGCTTTGATATCATTCTTATCAAAACTTATCCGACCGCTAATAATGTTGGATTTACATTTAATGATGTATCCGTAGCTACATTTCCGAAGACATTTGATAGTCTCTACTCTCGCTCAGCGAAACAGCGGAATAAGCTACGAAAAAAGGAAAAAGAATTTCATTAATTCGATGTTTTTCGAGCGAAGTACCTTTGCCCTAAGAAGGAGGAGAGTCTGGCGTCGGCTGGGCGTTCCGACTGGTTATTGTATAAGCTAAAATCACTTAAACCCTCACACGCCTAAAGCTTCCCGTTGCACCCTTCCTCCACATCGAGGAAAAAGAAAAAGGCTATCGGGNAGGGGGAGTTCCATTTTCGTCCAGAGTTCCATAATACGTTGTCCATGTAAAAATTTATATTAATTGGAAGGTGGGTAGATTATCTCAAGAAATACGGGATCTCCTTTCTCCTTCACTATGAAAAAGGCAAAACTGCTACGAGAACGTGCCAAAAAATCTTACAGAACATTGGGCTTTCTGACTATCATGTGTTTGGATCTCTCCTAAATCGCCTCGAAGTCAAAAAATGGACCTGGCCAAAATCATTTGGAAAAGTTTCTCACCTAGTACCCACAAGGGTTCTACACCAATGGAGTTATGAAATTGCCAGATAATTGGTCGAAGGCCAAAGATAAGAAACCTAAATATATGCTCGACTTGAATTTTTTCCAGTAAAAAAATGTTTACTCATATGTGTGCGGAAACACTGCAGAGACTTTTTTTGACGACCTAGAAATTTCCAGCTCCTTTGAGGAAGGCCAAATTCATTACTCAAAAAGCACGGATGCGTAACGTAGTTGCTTGCTCAGGCGTAGTTTAATCAACAAGAAGGGGTTGAAGCTTTAGTAGTTCGTCCTCTGATACTCTACAGTTGAACAAATTACTGACGCCAGAAAAGCAGTTCTTCTTCATCAAGAATACCGCGGACTTAGTGGTTGTTAGGTTAAGATTGTTGGATGAGATTCTCATCGAGTTTCTCCAACGTTAATAGTTGCCTCGAAGATTTCGAGACGCTATATTTGAACTGAGGTATGGTTTTGAATATCCTCGATTATTGTTGTCGCCCCAGCATTGCTCTAGACGAGCATTTTTAGGAGGGCTGGCCCATTTTAACACTTTTATTGCATGCAGCAATACGAGAACAATGCGGTAGTACTCTCGGATCATCGGCCTTGTTTCTTGTTTTGCCGTTGATCACCGATTCTCTTCGGAGGTGCGAGTGACAGCCTTCATACTTTGCGCTGGTCGTTAGGCGGAGGTCATCAGGCGCCGAGTGACAAATGCCACTCCTCGAAAGCGTCACATAAGCAATGCGTTCCAAAATTCACGTGACATGACTAATTGATGTGCTGCGGTCGTGACTCTCGCTAAGATTCAACTCCTTGGTTTTAACTTCAACAGTGTCGTTGATTTTAGGAAATTGAACGAGAAATTGAAGTCAGCTTTCCACTTTATTACATTCACTGCAAGGAAGTATGGATGACATATTCAAAGGAGCGAAGAAGAAGACATGCTGGAGCACATTAAAGTTACTTGGCTTGCCTGAATCATTTACGGGATCTCGATTGGGCGCGTCGTTTGTCTCGTACGTCGCGACAATCACGTCACTTTAAACTCATCCTTATACGCCTGATGCTCGACATACGTGCCCGATACCTTGCGCATGACGCCATTCGTCCAATGATCTGCGCAATCTAAAGGGAACCAACCAACCCAGGCAATGAATTGTCCCTGTCGCTTGAAAAAAAAGCTTCTTTCTCCAGAGATTCAAAGAGTACCGGTCGATTTTCCCAGAGCTTCGAGGTATTTGCCTTCGACTCGTAAATGTCGTGGTGCCGTTGACGTCCCGAAACGATTCATTCTGTAACTGGTCCGGTCCAGCGGTTACCACTGAATTGTGTGAAGGTCCAGCAACCCGGTTTTTCTGCAAGTGAACAAAGTCCTTGGTATTGTCCTTTAGCTGTAGCCCCTTCTCTACATTTGCAAAGTGCTGGCAGATCCCCAGGGTTGCGTTTTTTTACGGAGCGATAATGAGCCGACAGCGGGCTCATCACCTCTGCAACGCTACAGGATCTCTAAAACGTAGTTCAATGCAGAAAGCGAAGTGAAATCTCAAAGATGGGGCTAAACCCCAGTTGCTCATGGTCTTCTTCAATACTCTCACTGTGTTCCTGAGTGCTCTTTCGCCACCCTCTTCCTTCTCGGCCATGGAGCTATCAATTTCACTTTCCACCTGAAGTTTTGAAAAACGTTCGTTTCGTTGAGCGTAGATCCGATGAAAGCTTCGGGCGAACAGCTATGATTCCTCACTGTCACTTTAAACGCTGGCAAAAGTATTATAATTCACACACATTATTTGAATTTTTCATGTAGTGGCTGAGGAAGTCCAAATCGTACTTCATTTTGCTCTGTCGATCAATTATATGAAAACTGCTGCTTTTGTGATGCCTGTAACAATATCTGTACAATCAGTCGCTTTCAAACCTGCAAAAGGTGAACTTATTCGCCGTCAAGATCCGCTGTTTGCCGAGGTAAGTCTAGTGTCGTAAACAATGGGCACATCATTTCCGCAAAAACGTGTTTCGCCAACTTGTCCGTTTTTAATGTGGGAAGAGAGGTCCTTGACTGGTTGTATTTAATGGAAAAGAGAGACTTTCTATGCACATAATGATATCACATTTAAAGACCTTTTTTCAACTGTGTTTTGTGAAGGGTAATAAAAATACAAGGCTTTGTAGCTCGCGTTATAGGTAAGCTCGTATTGAAAGTTAATCTCACTATTTATGAAGTTAAGTATTTATGACCGTTATCAATAGCCTTTCACACTTTGTGGAACATTAGCAAGGTTGAACTTAAAAGGTTAGTGCTTGATAGGTGCTCGGTGACCATGATGATACCGAAGAGATGGAAAAATATTTATAGTAATGACTTCGTGGATTCGTGGACGAAGGAGAGGGTAGGCGGCAAATCTTCACGAATTGGCAATGTTTGTCAGATGTTTCAGTGATACCTGCTCATTACCAGGAAAACTGATTGCCATTCAAGGCGAGATCACTGGATTCTCATGAGGCTTAGGCTGTTTTTCGAGTTTCTAAACATTCGCAATCATCTCCACTCGCGCTCTTAAGCGCGGTCATAGTTGAACGTAAATAGTGTCATTCAACCTTCACATACTTGGTTTAAATAGAGTAATGCGAAAACTAGGCGAGTCTTGCTTGCAAGCTGCTTTAATCAATGGTTGAGTTTTACTTAGAAAGGAAGAAGCACTGAATGAAACTGTCTCCATTGTTGGTTATGCGGGGGAGTATGCATTCAAATTCGCTACACTTTTGGACGAATGCAAGGTATACATTCTTCTCTTTCCCTTTCAAACCCAATATCCTCCTTACTGTCTTTTTGTAGACAGATGCTCATTTCCTGGAAAATTTCCAGACAGTTCTTCAGATTCTGGAGCTCAATGATCGTGATGTTGTTGAAGCTGAATCAACCCATGTCTCATTTATGTGAACAAAGACGATTAAGTTTCCTTTTCAATCGGTATCCCAAGGCTTAGGAGGATCATTCAGACGGGGTTGGTACGATGACGATAGCCATACTAAACACAGCAATAGGAAGGGCTAGAATATTACTCTTGTTTTTTTTTTGACGTTTGAATTGAGTTATGAGCCATTAATGTTATTCGCCAAAAACCGCAATCTGGGTACTTGTTCTGGGTAGTACACTTATTGAAACTCTTCATTACTTCTGTTTTTGGCTCCCATCCCTTAGCAACGCGATGTTGCGTCGTATGCTTTGTTTTTCTAACGTTTCTTGGCATCAAATCAATGAGCGAAGTGGCGTGAGGGTATACAGCACTAGTCTTGCGAGGAACCAAATTAACTAAGTGGAAACCAATTTAACGTTCATTCATGGTTTGGAATTTTTTGCTTCTGGTAGCATTCGATTCACTGATTTCAGCGAACTACTATTATCATTTATCATAGGTCTGTTTTTGCTCCTGTTCAGAGCAAACACAGACCTTCCACTCTTTACGGACAACTCGCACACTTAGGTTCGTTTTTTTCGAATTCTTGGCTGAATAGTGATCTTCTGTAAGAGTACCGCGTCGTCTTCCTTCCACTCAACAGCGCCGGTACCAAAGCGAGCGATGTGCCGCACTCCTCGCACCCGCAGCGTGCGGCTGCTTGTATTATAGTCCGCCGGCCGGCCGGCGAGCGAGCGAGAGCGCGCGCCGGCCGGGGGACTACTCGGCCTGCTGTATCGATCAAGTTTTAGTTTATAAACAAGTGGCAAGCGCCACCCCCGGCGGACTATGGAAGCAGCCTGTCGCTGAAATCAAATTAGATGATTCGAGCGCGCAACGTATGCATTTAATGCCTCCGGCGCAATTTCGAGTGATTATGGTTTTTGCAGTACGACGTCTTGAGATCATCACTAAAGATTTGCCGCGTGTGGCGCACATCCGCAGCATTTCGGGAGGCACTTACCATCAGTATTCCCTGGTGTACTTCTACCAAATTTTAGCGTTCTAGATCCAATTTGACATTTTTTGAGCAAGCACCTTCCCTTGTGGGCAGGGTTAGTCTCGCCACCCTTCGTAGGTGTTCCATCTTGTCCCCTGTACTCTTACCAAGTTTGAACGCTCTAAGTGCATTGGAACTGTAGTTTTGAATTTTCGTTCAAACCCTTCCCATTGTGGGCGGATCTGGTCCTGCCACCCACCATAAGTGTTTCTATCCTGCCGTTTTTACTCCTACAGAATTTGAACTCTCTAGGTCTACGAAAACCGGAGTTATTAGTTTCCGGTCACACGCATACACACATACACCCATACACAATACATACACACCACGTACACGCACCACGCACACCACACACACCACCACACATACCACACACACCCACATCACACACAGGCGATGAAACAGAAGCGGGTGGAAATTCTATTCTACCTTATTTCTTGAAGTGTTGAGGAACACTTCTCGATTCGTTTCGATACACGCCGTCTAATTTGTGATAGAGGATTAAAGCACAGTTCACGATAATTTTGGGCGGTCCAGATTATGGCGAAAAATGGAAGATAAGATAGAAAATAGTGCGATGAAGGCGGAGGAACTGCGTGAATCGGTGTTTAGAAGTGAAAAAAGGCTTCAAAAAATTGTAAAAAGGGAGCTGGACGAGAGTGAGACCAGAAAAAGTGAAGAAGAGTGGGGCGTTTGGTTGAGCTTTACAATGTGGGTCACTGCGTACGTGTGGGCCCTTGTAGCTGAGTAGCAAACAATGGGAGAAAACATCGCCTCATCACTCGGCNTCCTAGAACGAATAATTGCAATATGTATCGCCACGACACTCGTCGGACTCGACATCGATCAAAGGGCGGGAAAACCCCGCGAGCCAGCAACAGGGAATTATCGTGAACTGTGCCTTCAAGTATTTGGTGGAGCAGTGTGATAGACACTGATCTCGAAGGTGTCCAGGCCTCTTGAGGAAACAATCATTCGATTTTACGTCTTATGAAGTCCGTCTTTCCCTGAACAAAATGCCGACCTTTCAAAAAAACCTTCATCCAGGTGACGGCTGTTTGGATGTTCCGTTTAGGAATATCTCACCTTATCTTGCCTTGTTTATTTTTGTCTGACTCCGTTGAGATGCATGGGGATCCTGTAACCCTGGAGTTTATTCGTCACCGTTTACATCGATTTAAACATTCGTGAGTAACGCTTGCTTGCACCATAATTGTATGATCTCCTCAATCTCTCTCACGCTCGCTGTCTACGCCTTCGCTGTCGTCGTCAACAGCATCGTTTGACGTTATTTTTCTTGACTAAAGCTTCCACTTTGTTCCTTATACCGTGGATTGCCTGCCGGAGTTAATACCATCCACCCCAATGAATTATCCTGGTTTCTGGTGATTGTTTTTTTTTCGATACAGTATTTTGGATGGCAAACGGTGTCTTCAACAAGAGAGGGGTTTTCTAAAGAATTCCTTCATTCATCGTAGAAATGATAGGATTACGCTATGCTTTGACTTTCTCGACGGTTCATCTGTATCATGATTTTTCATTTTTTCTGTTATTTTGCTGCTCTCTGACGATTATGAGTCTAATCCTGACAAAAAAAACTTAGGCCAAGAAGGAACTTATTTTCCATTTCTAGGCATACTTCCATGCCATCATTTTCGAAGATGCCCACGGCGGCACGACACTTCGCATCTAACGTGTTCTCGTTCCTGAATGGCTCTCCAGCCCCCCAAAGGTGTGCTCAATCAAACTTCTTTTTTGCCTAAGAATGGAAAAAGCTGTGAGAAGTAAGGGTCACAGCACAATTTTTCGACCATGGGGTCGTTATCATTCGATTGATGAAATGGACGATCATTCTAAGGTATTTTCTTAATAGTACATAGCGCCCAACGATCCCAGTCAGTAGTACGGTCATGAGCAGAACGAACACGAGTTCTTAACGGTGCGGCGGCACTAACGGCACCAATCTGCAACTTTAGGATGTGGAAAAGTTTTCCAACTTCCCCAACAACTTCAATAGATATTTATTACCTTGTCAGTAAAGTACTATCTGTGGATACGTTTTTTTTCAATCGCGCGCAAGATCAATGTTTTTTCTGAAAATAGAATTGTGGAAGTGTGCAGGTTCACTCTTTCGGTTTATTTTTTCACTCACTCTCATTCCAAGAAAAAGTGGAAACATGGGAGGACATGAAATAGCACACATGCTGTCTGAAAATAAGAATGCTATTTAATTTACATATTTCTCACTAATTTATTGAAAGAGTGTTGCTCGATTAGTGTCGATCTTCGATCAGTGATAAGAAGATTTAATACTACTGTAATAATATCTGCCGCGGCTGGCTTCAAAGACACGGTTCACTGTAAAAATGGGTTCTGATGCTTTGACCGACGGCTAACACACCCAAAAGTGGCCGTGTTATGCCGGCCTTGTTATTACTGCCCTATTCACAAAGAAGCGTTAGAGCACGACTAAGAGTATGCTCGTGTGAAAGACACTCAGGTGAAGGCAGACGGAGATCTGATGCAACTCCTTCTTTGGTAGTTTTTCGAAGCCTTTATTTTCATTAATCTGCCGATTTTCACACTCTTTCCGCCCTATTGGGCACCATGGTTTCCATCATTTCACTTGAATAGGTACCTCGGAATACCGTGAACCGTATTCAGAGTTGCGCTATTAACAAAATAGAATACATTCTTAAAAACTCAGGCAACCATTCATAAACCATAGCATCAGTGAAAGGCATTTATTGGCTTTCTTGGCTTACTGTAGCCAGTTCCAAACCAAACCAGTGAGTGACAGCTTCTCTCAATGCCCTTTTATGCCGCTTCGGTTGTCATATTCTTGCAAAATCGTATTTTTTTTTACTACTTCTTCGAATTTTCTCAAAATCCACCAATTACTCTTCGCCGCCTCTGAAATACTTTGAAATACGTATTCTGCACTATAACGTTCAAACGACAATGACAGAAAGTGCTTACCCTGAGACTTCCTTCGCAGAATGATGCAGGATGAAGCAGCATTTCTCTCATTGTTCTAAACAAGTCTCTTGCCTTGCTAACAGTTAACACTCGTGCAGTTCAATTGGCCTCTTATAGATTCACTTTTAGTTGGAGATTTTACCTTCTTTGCTTCATGCCCTGCAGAGCAACCGTGTTCAGGTAGCGTTCAGTATTTGAACTCTTCGCTCACGGAAGATACCCTGTATTGCATGTCATATAGGGCATGTTTATCTAGAATAGATACACTAGGAGCACAAAGAGCTCGTTTAAATCATTGGTCAAACGGACGCTCAAATCTGGAATTTAGATGTGACTAAAGGTCGTGCGGTATATATAACCCTGAAGACGATGGCTTTGTACTCCTCCAAGCGTAGATCTCACGGTTTTCTATTGTTAGACCGGAAAGATTAGCTGCTGGCTAAGGAGAAGATCAGTCACTATGCATACTGCTTTACCACATGCCTCCAACAACAACAAGCCTATTCAGTCTCCTCATTATTTTATATGTGTTTCCAATAAATCTTCTCCTGTAAGCTATCTCAGGGGACAACACATGGCACAACAAGTGACGATGGAGAAGACCACTACAGATCTTGGTCGCTATAAAATTAGGGAGCACTGCGCAAGAGAATCTTAGCTTCCATTTTGACACTTAAGGTCGGCAGATTCTCTCAAGATCCGAACCGACGACCCCTTTCCCATTTAATTTGTTTGAGTTTCTTTCCAATTCACAAATAGAGTCAGACATGTGCAAGCGCAACTTTGTTCAAGGTAACAAATAACACTGTAGGCGAGGGTCAGACGGAAACACTCTTTTTTGACTTGACAATAACTATACATATATGTATATATAGGAATATTTGAACCAATGCTCTCAATACCGCATCGACCGCCGTCAAAACACGGTTCATTCCAGAACTGGTAATTGTGAGGATAACTAACTGTAGCCATCATTTCTTTCAATTATCCACCTTCCCACGTGTTCGTCCTTTTCACCGAGCGTTACCTAGAAATTTAGAAATAAGCGTGGGGTTTGACAAGTACATGTGTTAATGAATAATAGCGCAACCAATACTTTTGGTGGATAGTTCTATTTTTTCTGTGTAGGCTCTGCCATAAGTTCCTTTGAATTGTATTCCCTTCATTTGTGTAACTTGAACAACACGCAATTAGTTGCCCACATGACCATCATGCCCGCGACAATAATTGCCATTTCATAGAAAAGCTCTCTACCTAAAAAAAAAGGTGCAATGGGCATCATTCTCAAAACATTTGAAAAAAGTTTTACTCCTATAACTATAGCCTAATAATTATCTCGAAACTTCTTGAAAAATAGGGAGAATATCGTAGCAACAATACCTACCGTGACTATACTGCCGACAGTTGATTCTGGCAGTAACTTATCCTCTGGCTTCCGTTCAAAAGGATATTGATTGCGCATTATTTCTCATGGTGGCGTCCACATAATCAGGTTTTCTTGAAGAACAGCGTCACAGAAGAAAAACACTTTGGAATGGCTCCATTTCATCATGCTCATCACAAAAACCATACTTTTTTTATGTCTTCTATTTCAACTTCACATCGCTGAAGCATTTAAGATGACTATGATACCAAACTTACCTGAATAGCAAATGCGAATCGCGGACCATTGCCCTCTGGTTTCGAAGAACATTTATCTACTCTATTTCTCACGTTCAAGAACCCTACGATTACCATGTTGCACTTATGGCTGTTCTGGGGAACTAGTATATATTTGAACCTCACCGTAAACGTGTTGGGAGGAACATCCGATGTTCTTTTTTTCCTCAGAGCTATGTTACCAGTTCCACTTATTGTTAGTTGAAATTTTTTACTCGATCAAATAGAACTTTCCTGGAAATCTTTTTTATGACGCGTTGAAACCGGCAACTCAACTATATTTAACTAGTTGAATTCGGAATCTTTAGTGAGGATGGGCCGCAGATACAATGCGTGGAGTTGACTTAGTCCTAAACGCGTAGTCCCTAGTGTACGGCAGGCCGCTACGGCCTGANTCAGGCCGTAGCGGCCTGCCGTACACTAGGGACTACGCGTTTAGGACTATGTCAAGTCAGGTATCCTTTCGTTCAGAGCTTTCGTGAAGAAGTCTCACCATCGCGCTAGCTGTCGTTCTGGTGTTCGTTTGACGTCTCAAGTTAGTCGGTTACCACCCTGGCCAACGCCCATAACAATATCGCATGTTTCCGGCGCCTCAGATTTTCATCCATTCGCGGAGCTCAGAATTTCGGATTCTCTCGTGCACTTGCTCCCATAGAAGATCATGAGCATCGTCCTTTCTACAATGTGCCTTCCGTCCTTTAAATGACTCTGACTGCATGTTCATCTTGATTTCGTGGAGCTCGATTCTCCATGGCTTACGTCCGCATCCTACTTCTGCTCAGCTCCGGAGCGTGGTCATTCATCATGTTGACTACTCGACCTTAATACGCGTTACTAAAGCACATAGCGATATTTGTCCAGTTTAGCGTAAAGGGAGCATCGGGCATAAATCCGTTTAATTCAATCTTGAGCCGAACTTTCCACGAGCACTGTCAAGTTCGGTCATCATCACTTCCTCTTCGGTGTTGCAAGCACGATGTCGTCTGCAAGGCGGGGATGATGTAATTCACGACTCTTGACCTCACTGCTGAGTCTTCCCATTCTAAATAACATATTATGCTCTCGGAAGCGGCATTGAAAAGTTCGAGTGAGGTAGTAGTGGGTAGTCTCCCTGCTGATTTCCTCAGTTAACGTTGACAGTGACTTCCTCATAGAGTGGTAGACTAGAGTAAGTTTTTGTAGAACCGTTGTTGTAGAACCGCTCCAATTGCCGCTTCTGCTTCGATGGTATCAAAAAACTTTTTCAAATCGACGAACGTCAGCTATAGGGCATCATGTACTTTCACAGCTTCAGATATTCACTGAACCTGCATACTATGTATAATTTAAAGGTCCGAAAGCTGCTCATCTACCGCCACTCTCCTGAAATCATGAACGTGAATACATTATGTGTGAGAGAACCTTTGTTATATACATATAACTATTTGATCTTCCTCGCTATTAAACGCAATTCGCTCAAAGCAGTTGAGAGGTGAGCATTCTCATGCAACATGATTCGAGTTAATTTTAGTTAGTTTTTCTCTCAGCAATTCAATGAATATTTTTTGGAAGCCTAAATATATGTTGTTCAACTGTTTCTTTCAGTTGTGATTAGGCTTTCGAAAAATCGTTATGCATAAGCGGGAAAGAGATTTTGTAATTGTATTTTGAAGGGAGGAATTGAGTGTATAATGAAAGAACAACGAGCGAATCTCAAGGAGGCAGCGGCCCGCGTGCAGTTCTCCGTTGTTAATTGTTGTTTTGGTCACTTAGATAATTTGCTCATTCAGTTAGGCAACCACTTCGTTTCTTCACTTTTAACATGACGCAGACGTCTTCCACTCGCTCTTTCCTTTGGTTAGATATATTTTTACATTTCTTTTCAAAGTGATCGCTACCCCTGCGGCTTTCACTTCATTACTTCTTGGAGTATTTTATGCTCTGTTAATAAGAGGTCACGATAGGTCAAAAGCATGAAGTAAATCGTAATCAATCACTTCTACCTGAATTCATGTATTCAGCAACTCCCAAAAAGCATTTACTCTGTTTATTAGTGAATTTCAAATTCAGTTATTTTGGTTTCTTCTTTATTTGGTCAGAATTCTTCCAAGGTGTCTAGTAAGAACTTTTTCCATCCTGAAATGGTTTGATTGTACAGTTGTACAGATAGCTTTTTAAGTATAACTTCAACAAAGACTTTTTAAGACTTATCATTATTAGCATCATTATGTTTTCAGTGCAGGTGACAAAGTGGGTGTTCACTCTAGTACACCGCAACCAGTTCGAGAGCAACGTGTCAGGCAAAAAATGAGCGATGTCCAATCGAAAGACATTGATGTTAGTATGGTAGATGAATGTGACACCTCTGCAGCTTCAAATACCTCTCGAATCAGAGGGGCGACCGCGAAATGGGAGGTAAGTTAACGACCGATCAGTTTCTCAAAACACATCGTCCTAACATAAAGCAAGCCGTATAAACTTTATTTATTTATTTATTTTGTTGCACGCAGCGGTGCGCTAAACAATACAGTGATGTGAAGTGAAACATCAACGACATAATCGAGTCAACCTTACATCGGTTGGTCAAAATCACTTCAAATTAATAGAAAGTGGTTACGCTCAAGATCCGGCGGATGAAACTCAGTAGGCGGATAGCACTAGGGATAACACCACTCCAGGAGAGCATGAAATATGTATATTTTGATATATATACATATATGGAATCCAAAACTGAATTTTCTGATGTTAGGTATTCCCCAGCCCTAACAATTCAGCTTCAGACCCGCCCTTATATAGCTACCTCTGAGATTCTCTCGATATTTTGGTAAATAGTACCACATCACGGTCATACGGACCAAAGATCTTCACCAAACGCGTAAGGTACAAAAATTCAGAACAACAGCAATTTAGCGTCCTCAACGTCGTCAACAACTTACATACTAGTTGATCTCAAACAAATCCGCATTGCAACAGTTTTTTTTGCAAAGTGCCTTCCACCAGCGCCTTCATAAAAATCTCATGCTGGCGAGTGCCCTACGAAGTATGTCATTGTCAATAGCAGAGATTTCTCATCAGTGTTTTCCTTCCACTACCCGGTAATACTCCCCTGTTTGCATTTGTTTCCTTTCAAATGCCCCACAGTAAGCACAGTAAGATAGCTGATAAACCAAGTGATCGTGATGGTCCTAATTTTCTCCAACAACTGTTCTCCAAGAAACTGGAACTGTTAATAGTGGCTTACGACTGCGAGACGTCTCTCCAGCCTGATCAAAGTAATTTTCTGGAATTTATAGTCGTCCTGCTGAATCACGAATTTGTTGGTAAGTGGCCAACCATCGGTCAGTACTCACAATATCTTTAAAGAAAATGGGTCCAGTAATTTGCGTACTGGAAATCAATTATATTGTCAAGATTCCTTGCAATATATGACTGAACAAATGTTTCTGTGAGTTTTGTTTCTGTTTCTCAATACGTAGAATCGTATTGTTTCACTGTCCTGCCGTGTATATAGTGTGATCCTACAATAGCTATCACAGTATGTGACGAATACATAGGTGGGTAACGTTTGAAAAGAACACTACTTTTNATAGTTTCAAGGCATGCATCTTGAGAAGAGAACCTCCGATCCTTTCCTCTGGTGCATGTCTCGAAGTCACTGAGGTACTTATGTGTGTATATGTGCATGTGTATGTGTATTTGTGTGTGTATTAGTGTTATGTGTATGTTCGTGAGTGTGTGTTTATACGTATATGGTAGGTAAACATTTGTTACGTATTCATGCCGGAAACTCGGTAAAATGGATTGTTTCTAAAATGTTGCTGTGAGCTCTAATGCTCGGTGGCCAAGTTGCCTATTAACTCCTATCGCGTGGGTCGAAGGAAGTTGCCGTGACGAATAATGGATGATTTGCTTAATTCGCATTCTGCAATAGGACGGGTGCTTTTGAAGCAAAAATTCATGCACTAATTAGTAAGTGATCTTCCATGAAGAAGTCGAAAGGAACTGTTCAATGAAATCTAAGCTCACTTTCACCGCTGACTGAAAGAGCGGAGCGAGCAGTTGACTGATAGAGACGTACAATTTGTACAGATAACTGTCGGAGGCTCACCTCAGTTCATCAGTCAGGGCACCTAGAGGAAAACATGCCCAAAGTGTGAAGTGTTTTATGCAGTACCCAGCTAACTTGACTGTTGTCAAAATACATATAAGTGTCCTTAAGCAGTGAACGCAGACTCAAGCTTTTCATTAGCAATTGGTTCAAAGACATCGCAAAACCTCATTCAAAATCAGCTCGAACGTTGGGAATTCGCCATTCCACTTTTCCTCGAATTCGCTGTTTTCTTCATCATAGCGATTGCTGTGAGAGAGTAAACAGGTACAAGCAAAAACGTCTCAAACTGCGAATGTCTGAGGAGAATCCAACTGGACTTGTCTATACCGCACGTGGGATACCCCCACGCACTGGACTTTCATTCAGAATTGTAATGTTGTTTTGTATGTGTAGTGACCTATACAATGGCTTGCGTTGGCCAGCCAATGTAGTTTGACAACTGGTGTCCCATAAAAGAAATAAAGGATAAAGGATAAAGTTTTTGGCGTTAATCAATCCCGTCTGAGGGATGCGCCCCCGCACTCGACTTCCATTCAGAATCGCAGTGGCGTAATGAGTGCGTATGTGGCCTTTACAATGACTTGCGGTGGCCAGCCGATGTACAAGTCAGTGCTTTTATCCTCCCAGACAAGTCTGGTACCAATTAACCGACCCCGGAGGGATGGAAGGCTTGGTTGGCCTAGGCGGGCATCGATCCGGGATTCGAACCCCTGACCGTGCGTGTGATATAGTGCGCCACTTGCCACTACACCACCTCCGCCCATAAAAGAAATAATTCAGTGGAATCTCATGGCTTACTGTGTACAAGTCCGGACCTTCAATGTTCAGTGAGCAACCAAGCGCGATCTGTAGGTAATTGATCATTTTTAGCGAATCAAGATAAAAAACGTGGAACAATGGGAACCAAGTGTGCGTGAGAAGGAGTTGCTGCGTCGAACGTGGAGTGACGATTTTGAGTTCCTGTACGATCTCGGCTCATCAATCTACTGCTATATTTTTGAGCATAATCCAAACTGCAAACAGTTGTTCCCGTCACTCCTGAAGTATGGCGATAAATGGAAAGACTCGCGTGAATTTCGAGCTCAAGCACTGAAATTTGTACAGGTGCTTTTTATATTTGCTCACTTTTTATTTTTTTTGTATAGCGAAAGTGTTCGTTCTCATTCGTTTGCACTAACTATAGGAGAGAAAATCATGTATTGCCATGCTTTCTGACTTTCACACTATTTTTAGACTAGTAAAGCATATATTATCATATAGTTTTTTTAGACTAGTAAAGCATATATTATCATATAGTTGGTAAAAGTGAAGAGCCCTCGGGTGTCAGGGGCACAAATTTGTTGGTGGTTTCTTCGATTACTGAATCCGTTTTTTCGTCGATGGATTCTGACAGAACCACATCGACTGCTTCGGATTTCTGCACTGTTATTGTCTATCTGCATTCTAAAAGCTTGCTGAGTGCAATGGAAAAGTCATTTCGAGAACTGAAGTTGGAGTGCGAGATGGTGTCAGCGTGCACTTTTCGAAATGACTCTTCGCTGAATGTGAATCGCATTCCTTTCATTCGATCAGAAATCAAGTGATTCATAGCCATCTCTGGATAAGGAGAGTAATGATTGCGCGGCGAAAAATCTTGACGCGCTTTTTAAGTATCGCTTTGGTTCATCAACTTATACAGATGATTCATATTTTCGAGCAGGCAGCGTCTAATAGGCGACAACCGCTATTGTTCATTTCTGCTTCATCGTGCCGTAGTTTCGAAATCTTCCTCGTATTAGTCATCTCACTGTATTCATAGACCAGTTAGCTCCGCACGCTATCGCGCGCCTAAAATAGTGATTTAGGCGAAGCTATACAGCCTGCCCTTCAGACCATGAGCTATGTATTCCACAGTCATCTAATTATTGAATGCGTTGACCGCATGAATTATTCTCCACACATTGCCCTTTTCACTAACACTTTTGATGAATTTTTGTCGCTAAGTCCGCCCATATTGGTGCACGCCCCACCCGCCCATGGTCGTTGACCGCTCCGCCGTTGCCCAACCCTAAGCGCTTTCGGATCGCAAGGGCTACGTGGAACCAAGTTATGTATTTTCGTAGTAAGCTCCGCCTACATTGGTGCGCACCCCACCCACCCGTAGTTGTTGATATCCCTGCCGTTGTTGGTCTCCGACCACTTTTCTTTCGGCTCTGCCGTTGTTGGTCTCCGACCACTTTTCTTTCGGCCTCCAGGACTGCATGGAACCGGATTATAAACTTACTAGCAAACTCCGCCCCCTTTTGTACCGGCCGCGCCCACCATTGGCAGTCAGCCTCCACTTCTTCTCCGACTTTTATCCACCTTTTTCCAGCTTTTCAGAGCCGAATTATGCTGACTTGTAAGAAACGGTGCGAGCTTCGGGGCACATTGTGGGCAGGCCTCCGCTGACGTCATTCCTGCTGGAGACACCTATCAATGCTTCCCCTACATCAATTTTTTCCTGCTCTGTTGGCTTCCTCCAAACCGTGTTATAAATGTTTTCATAAAGCATTGCATTTTTGGAAAGCGCCCTGCCAATCGGGGTGGGTCTCCCTAGCTCGATCTAACTTACCAATGCACACCTCTGGCCACAATTACACCCCAGTTTTTAAGCCGTGTCGTGACTGAATTTGAAATCATGGTCTGTGGGCAAGACTCCGCCAAGCTGATGTGCGCTTCATACTTCTCGCACATGGCCCACACATCCCACTCTTGAACCAGTCTCTCCAGGCAGATCTAAAGGAGCTGAGGGATTTCGTGACAGACATAAAACCACAGACAAAGCGCTCTATGGTTAGTAGGATGGAAAATCACGCTTTAGTCTGGGAAATAGGCTAGATGCCTAAGGTATTTCCCGTAAAAAGTCTTCTTGAGCAAAAAGTTTTTTTTATCGACAAAGCCTAACCTCTTTCACCCTCGGTTGCGAACGGATAGATGAATCGTCTATAGTATAGGGCTGTAGCACGACGGTAAATAGAATAGCGAGAAGAACGTTTGATGTATAAGAATTAGGTGATATTCTCCGATTTGAACAATCTGATGCCGCTTTGTGGGTATTGATCTCTTGACACTAATAGGTGATCGTGGAATTGTTTCCATTCTAACCTCCTCTAGTTCCTAAGGGTTTGATTGTCCTGCGTCGTGGGGGCAACTTGTGATTTTTAGTCTGTGAGGTCATAAATAGACTGGATATTAATCAACGGACCATTATAAAGAGCATCGGTTGACTTTCCATTTCATAACTGTTTTCTCTTCGCGCTTTTGTGATCTTCACGCTCTTGATCGCGCCTACGTGACTTTTGCGAGGACACACAAACGGGCATACAAACAGACACGCAAAGTTAGCGCTTTATAAATAGAGGATTCCTGTTCGAAACAATAGTTAAAAGCCCGTTTCACGATAGAAAAGGTTACTGAGTTTTCCCTTTAGGAATACTCAGCGCTCCCCATGGGTGGTAGAAGGGACCCTCTCACTCCCACAATCTCGGCTCTTAGGGCATAGTGGAAGCCCTGTTGCTGCTGCTGCCGTAATTGGCTTTTACGGCCCTCGATCGATGCCATTCTAGGACCCACACCCACGCAGCTGATCGCCGAGCCCTGAGGCGATGTTTTTCTCCCATTCTTTTTTATCCTGTTATTCTTTTTGCTGCCGCGATCCCTTATTTGATTTCCTACTTCTAGAGCCTAAAAAAGTGAGCTACTTCTGCTGTTACTAGGGTTTTTTGTTTACTTATGCTTACTAGTGAATAAATTTTTGCTTACCAAAGTCTGTTATTCGCACCAGGACCCACACACACGCATGAGACACATTGTATCGCTCGTCCAAACGCCCCACTCTTCTTCATTTTTCTGGTCCCATTCTCGCCAGCCCCCTTTTTGACGTTTTTGAAGCCTTTTTTCACTTTGAAAACACCGATTCACGCAGTTTCTTCACCTTCATCGCACTATTTCGATCTTGTCTTCCATTTTCAACATAATCTGGATAACCCAAAACTATCGTGTACTGTGCCTTCAAGACCACCTTCACCGCTGCTCAGGCCACTGTGTTCAAAGGTCGTTCGGTGTGTTTATTTGTCCCAGATCAATACAGTTGTAAAATATTATAGTAGGGTTCAGCAGTCACCAGAATTCGCCAGACGTTTCTGAGTCGGCGATACTAATTTTTGCGGGATTTTGTCATTGTGGTGGCAATATATGATTTTCGATCGTCAACTGAATTGTCGAAACTGAAGGTTCCCACTGCATTGTTGTTCGAAAACTCGAGGCCTCGTTCCAGTGCGTTCTAACTACAGCCCAGCTCTATGCTCGTCGCCTTTGTGCAAAGTCCACAGCTTTTTATAAATCATGTCGTCGCTTTTTTTGTCTCTCATTTTCAAGTCTAGGTTCTGCGTTGAACTGTAGTTCTACGACTGAGCATCCCCAAGACGTTGACAACCATCTTTTTTTTGCATTGTTGCCGAGCTGTCGATCTTGAATCTTGGAGTGATGATGGTTGTTCGGACTCATCTAGATACCTCGTAGTGAACAACTGAATGGGTGGAACAGAGCCAGACCTTTTTCGAACGAAAAAATCTGTAAGCATACGCATAAAATTTTTTGAGAGCGTTTCGCCAAAAAGCGTTTCTTTTGAAGCGTTTCTGAAATGGCAACACGGTCCTGGGACGCTTCTGAGGTTTTGATCACACACATTTTCAGACTATATCACAAGTGGTGAAGAATATTTATCATATGGATAGCCTGGAACCGTACCTGTACGGAATCGGTCAGTTACACTGTAAATACGCCGATCGAGGATTCAAATCAGAGTATTGGGAAGATTTTCAGGTGAGCTTACGAAATGATAAACGATAAAAATATGTAGGCTGAGTGTGAGTGGTGTCAAGAATGGGTTTTCTTGATGCGTCTTGTATGTCGTTTTTTTACTTCATTTGTCTCGATAGTCTTTATATTGCTTATGTGAACTTTATTTCTGGTTATTATTTCAGATTTTAATACCCTGAGAACAAATCACTACGGGCACTCGTCTGTTGAAGTGAGAACAGTTATAGGCGGAAAAAAGTAATGCAATGGATGCAGAGTTAGACAGACAACATAGATTCTCTTTCGACGGGATAATCTTAATTAAATACATGACCATCTTTAACCCATCACATCTGCGATGCGGGAAGGGGGAGTGGGCAGGTAGAGGGTGACATCTTATCACTACTACCCGTTGGGGGGGG
>UZAF01017831.1:0-25406 GCA_900617895.1 Haemonchus placei
AAACCCATTTACGATGCCTATTCCTTCAATGTCATTCCAATTATGGGACAGGTATGTTTTTCTTTTGTTAGATACTTCAGCGAAATCTATGAAAGTCTCTTTCCTAGGTTCTGGCTGGTGATTACAACAGTTACAAATATCTTGTTGAAAGTATCCGGAAATTTCCTAGCCAAGTGTGTTTCTTTACTCGCTTTCATTGATTTTGTTATGTTGTGTATTGGTTATTTGCTACATTGCATGCATCATAGGAGGAATTCGCTGCAATGATACGGGATGCTGGTTTTGAGATGGTGCGTTACGAGAATCTAACGTTCGGTGTGTGTTCTATCCACAAAGGAAGGAAACCAAGGAAGGCGGTAGGGGAATCATAGGTGTGCGATTCCTCGTCTCGTTACTATGTATCGATGTCTCTCTACCTTTCAGACATATAATGCATGCATTGTTTGACTTCCTAGAGGAATTGAATTATCAGATTTGTTGATTTTCTTATTTTGCAAATCCCACGTTCATTACCTAGTTTGTTCTGTGGGGTAGATTTTCGGGTAATACAGAATACGGACTGCAGAAGTTACTATGTGTTGTTTATACACTGCCGAATAAAGTTATTTTCCTGAGTGAGATAGTATATGCTCTATCCGTTAACTCAGTGAATATTTGAAAGCTCACTCAATCTCTTTTTTTATTCCTTTTTTTTGACAGTTTACCGGATTCTAGCTTTATGGTCGCCGCTCCTCCTATAAGACTGCTTTTCGCAGTTCCACGACGATCACTCTCTTTAACCTCTTGCCGACACATTAGGTGGGTATTTGAAGAGTTTTTAGGAGTAGAGCCGTTTAACTTTGCCTTCTATTCATTGAATATATTACTGGTTACTGGTAAGCTTCTGCTTTTATGTTGCTGCTAACAGTTGTTTTTCCTATTTTTCGTAGAATCATTTCTTGTGGTCTGCTTGTAACTCTAGTTCCGTTGTGTCTGTTAACACTTGCGATCGACAAAATTGTAGTCCGGCCGTTGTTCGTGCGGGCTAAAATCTAGATGGTCGATGTTAGCCCGCAAAGGCTTTGTTAATCAAGTGTGTGTTTTGCACCTGATTTAGCATCTCACATACGTGGTGTCAAATTGAATAGTTATTTTAGTAATTTAGCACCTAACCCACATAGACCTGCGCATGCCGCCTAACGTAGATGTTAGAAGCAATTACAGGTTCCGTTCCAGTAATCCCGCCTCTAGCAACAAGGAGATTGGCAGATTCGTAGCTCCTATTACATCAGACGCCTTATATGATCCAGGCCAGGTGCTCTTCCTTAATTTTGTAGATAATGCCGCCTTTTCGTATAGTTCTTATATAATAAGAAAGCTCACGTTTCACATTTTTCGAAATCTATTTGATTANCCCGCCTCTAGCAACAAGGAGATTGGCAGATTCGTAGCTCCTATTACATCAGACGCCTTATATGATCCAGGCCAGGTGCTCCTCATATTTTCTAGATAATGCCGTCTTTTTGTATAGTTCTTATTAAATGGGAAAGCTCATGTTTCACTTTTTTTAAAATCTATTTGATTATGATTACAGCTGTTTATTCACAAGGCCTTTGCTTACAAAGGGGTTGTCGTTTGTGCATTCAAATGCAGATTCCAGGAGAAGAAGAGTAGTACTAGGCACGTGATCATGCACCCCATAATAGGTGGACGTCCTGTCCACAAAATGATTGTTTTCAGTGATCGCACGGTTTCTCAAGGAAGGTACTACCAAGTGTTGATTGATAGAGGTGACTGGAGCCATATGGGTTTCCCAGTTGATCTCACCTCATATCTGATGGATGGCACGAGTCGTGGTGAAAAACTACTCACTCTTATCAAGTACGTTGTAATAAGAATGTGTAATTTTGCTCACTTTTCTTATTAGATGTTCTTGTCGATGGCCGATTTTTGCCGCATTGCGAACAAAACTCAATCAGTCTCGGATGAGACTTGAATAAGTACTTAAGCTCTCTGAGCATGCTACATGACAGTGTCCTCGCAAAGCAGAAGCATTGGTTCGAATCGCGTCCGAGTTAAACTTTCCGCTCTTAACTGCCATAATTGTTAACGCATTTTTTAAATTGAAAATTTCAGTGGTATGGATTGTGTTTCACACAGCGACATTCTTCCGTTCAATGCTTTCGATCGAGAGCCCTTGGATCACGATTTGTTTCATCGGATATTCGATGTTATCGATTCAAATGAAGGTAGCAATACTTACGTTTCAAGTATATTTTTTATTAGAGTGTAAAGTTTTCATTACTGTGATGATTTGAAGGTTATGAATTTATACGCAGCTGCTCGGCTGTTCCAAATGCCAACAAAATTGTTTTGATTTTTTCTCCCGATCATTATGCTCTTTGAGTCACGTTATTCAGGTAAGGAAGTCAAGATAACCATGAAGACCAATCTGTTCGAAAATTATATGGCGTCACAGAGGTCATGGTTAGCACCAAGAGATGTCTACAGGTTTTGTTTCATTTCTTGCTGATGATTTCTCTCATTGTAAGAATGTTGTTTAGAGAGGTCACAGAAAATATCGAGGTAACTGTCACCACATTTTACCTTGGAAGTACTATGAGTGCTGGGCAACTGAGGCATGTGTGGCGGTATGTCATAAGGTACGACATTAGTGAATATGGCTCTTAGAATTTTTTGTGCTCTCCGTGAATTACTTTTTTAGGTTAGAGAATCATTCCCCGCAAAATTCTGTAATTCTTCGCGAACGGTTTCTGAAAGTTTACTCTCTCAATAATATGAATCAGGCGCATGGTCATGGAGTTATCGGAAAGGTAGTATTTTTCCTAATACTTGTTTCTTTTTTCGTCTTATTCGCAAATTTAGCACTTTCATCCGTTTAATTTTTTATTTGTTGTTTATGAGTTGCAGTGCTCTTTTTATTACAAGTCGCTACGCTTATATTACTTCATCTATTTTGATATTACTACCTTACTGTTATGATATTACTATCCAGTCGGGTCGCCTGTCTAAAGCCGGGCTTCCCTCCTTCTTATGGCAGAGTTGTAATAATCGGAAAACCGGTCGCTCCTTAATTGAAACCTTCTTTGGAACAAATGACAACTTTCGGAACACGAAAGTTGGCAGAGGATCGACAGGGCATGCAAGTGGTATTCATATGTGCCGATGCTCGTGACCATCACTAAAAGACTCGATCCATTGCTGTTCATCTTAAAAATAATGACCTTTGAAGGTTCACTTCTAAGCAGCCAAAGCACTCACAAATGTTGTCGAGCGGTAGCTCCTTAAATGTTGTCGAGCGGTAGCTCCTTGTTGTCGAGTGGTAACTCCTTAATCAAAGGTCTTTAACAAGGAAGCTTTTCTTCTCCTGGAGATATTAGTTAAGCATCCAAGATCGTTGGCGATCGAATAAGTTTTGTCGCAAATGATGTCGATATGAAGGGGAACCGCGATGCTTCACTGGTTCACAAGCTTTACTAGGTAACGGTTGTAATATTATATAATAGGAAGAAATGAACTAAATTTTCATTTGCTCATGAAGTATTGTCTTTAATCGGTCCCTATCACTGCCCCTCTCGTCTTATCAAATGAAAATATCAAAGTTTCAAAACTAGATCGTAAATAACAAAGGCATTAGGTTACAATTAGTAAGGTACCCTTGCTCTCTGAGGCCCCTTATCAGCTCTTATTAGTGTCATCATTTCCTGCCACCGAGTACCTACATAACAGTCACATCCCAAATCACCTATTGAAATGCCAATGCTCCACCGCTAATACAAAGGGCGTTACAGACTTGTAGCTCCAGCCTTCAGTGGCTATTTGTAGGCTCTTTCCTCCTGTTATCAGTCCCTGTCAACAATTGCCTAGACCTCTTTACATCCCACACCACCTATCAAAGTGCCAAAGCTTCGCACTTAATACGAAGGAGGTAACTGATTTTGCGTCTTTGCTATTATTACTTCCTATTTCCTACCATTAGTGTTCACGTCTTGCCGCCTGTAGCTCTCCAAAACCAGAACGCTTCAAATCCATGTTGATATTTTTCGCTCACGCTCCTCCCCCTGTGGGCGGAGTCTAGTCCTATCACCTAATATCAGCGCTCCCCATCGTGCCTCCTGTACTCCTACAACATTCGGACTTTCTAGGTCCACGGGAACAGGAGTTATGAATTTCCGGTCAAACACAAACACACAGACGGACAGATGAACCCAGACCCACTTAGCCGATTATATAGGGTCTCCCAAAATTATGGGTGCCGCTTCATGGCAGTGTATTTCAAGGTTCCCTGCTGCGAATGACCTAAACAACGGGCGTCTCACTCTTGCCAGTGGCTCCGAAAAACATCAATCTGCTGTTTTTACATCAACTTTTTTGTGAGAAATAGAATGCTCAGCGTTTGTAGCTAAAATATGGTCGTTTTGCTTGTTGAGGATCCCTTCTAGCGTAAAAATTTTGCTAGAGAGAGCGATGAAGGGTTGCGTGTCTCCACTAAAGTGAGTTAGCAACACTTCTGCATTTTTTGCCCCTGCGCTGTTTGTTGAGATCGGGATTGAAGTGACATTTCTGCTCACGGTAGGAACGTTAATGAGGCTTTTGCGTGACAATCCGCCCCACCAAAAGCTTGGATAAATCTTGCTCCTGTGACGTCTTTCTGATGGGTCACACATGATCACATCGACTGGTAACAGACTAATTTAATACTTCAATCTATAGAAACACTGGCCTTTCTACCCCTTCCTGGTTTGTATTTGATTGAATCTTTTCCTTTGTATAGTTTTATAGCCTTCCGTACTGATATTATAGGCAGGAGGAATTTCAAAATGCCCTTCCGCCTCTTGCATGCCAACGATTGCAAGTGGCATTGAATGAGCCTCGGCCATCTAGAAGTTATTAAGAGTTTCACATAAACCATGCATATTGCAAGAAACCTAACTGTGCAACTAATCAAAAGCGGGTGAAGTGAATTTGATAAATTGCCTTTACCTTACAAGTTTCTCAATTTTGGCGCCCATAACTTTGGGACACCCTGCATATCTGTATTAGGATATTACTACCACTACATCTCATATGTCATGAACAAATTTCTCAAGCGTCATACCAATCTTATCGTTTCTGAAAATGTTCACCGATATCCTATGGTTAACACTTAATCTTCACGAACAAGAGCTGTGTTCCTCTACACAGTCTGTACTCGCGTGCGACCGTCTTGTTATTTCAACCGTGCTAGAACGCATTGTAGTTTTAGCTTTACTGAGCTTAGTGGTATGGGGCTCCTAGTAGCGACAGCGAACCGTGGTGAAGCCGATTTTCATTCATCTAGAGACCATCAACCTCCCTGCACATGACATTTGCATGCGGTAATGTCATTTATCCTCCGTTTTGAGGAATAGACAGCTCCGTTTAATTCGTCTATACAAACACCGACTTGAGAAAAATGCCTAAGATGAATTGATTTTTGTGTTCCAGCAGCCTGAATTGAATGCTCAGACTCCAGCGTTTCAGTTCAGCAGCACTGTTGAATTGGCTCATTCTAAAGGAGGTCACATGTGGTATGTTACCAATCCACTAGCGATCTTTAGTATTCATACTAGATTATTTTTTCGTGAAATTCTTGCAGGGGTCGGTTTAAAATGGAACGACCGAATGGGTCAACGTTCGATGTTGCAATACCGACGGTTGTTTTAGAGTCTTTCGATGAAAGCAGCGTTGGAAACATTGAGAAGACCGTAGAATGAGAAGATCTAGGTCAATAGTCATATGTAATGTATTTATTTTTCCTCGCACATATAGAATGGCAGGGCTAGCGTAGACCTGTAAGCCTTATAAATGAGTCAAAGACAAGAGCATCCTATTATTTTGTGTATAGACGGGTTTTGTTTCAATAGTAGATAGCGTTTTGTTGACAGATTTGTTCTCAACATGTTGTTCTTTACATTGGATATAATTTCTTCATGATGTCTTAGTAATTTCCCTGTTGAGCTCTTTGATTTANCTCGCACATATAGAATGGCAGGGTTAGCGTAGACCTGTAAGCCTTATAAATGAGTCAAAGACAAGAGCATCCTATTATTTTGTGTATAGACGGGTTTCGTTGCTATAGTGGATAGCGTTTTGTTGACAGATTTGTTCCCAAACATGTTGTTCTTTACATTGGATATATTTTCTTCATGATGTCTTGGTAATTTCCCTGTTGAGCTCTTTGATTTATGCAGGCCGTACTTACTTCTGCCATTTGAGATTAGCCAACAAGTAGCTAGAGAAAACAGCACGAAGTTCAAAAAGATCAGTTAATCTTTGTAGACTTCATGTGAGGGTATCTCTCAGTACCATAGATCAAGCCTTCCTTCTACCATGTCATTAATAACAGTTCATTAAATAAATGCAATAGCATATTTCATTCACGGCGGTTTACTTGGGAGCGAGGTATTTGCCGGGATTACCGCTGCCTAGTGGTACAAGTTAGTTTTCACGACTTTATCAAAACTCCAAGGCCTTCGCCAACGATGCCTTTCAGAAAAGTGAGTTTTCTTTTTTAGTGTATTTAGCCTTTCGAACTATAATAGGCAAAGCTGGATCAGAATGCGCTGAAAAGGTTGCCTTTGTATGTGGTCTGAGAGATACGTCTTAACTGGCATGCTCGGTCCGACCATGTTACGATGTAGGTTGCGTTGTTGTGGAAGAAGTAACTAGTTAGGAAATACTTTATACTGAGTTCATTGTTCCTTGTAGTTCCAAAAAAATTGAAAATTTGAATCTACATTAGCTGCTCTCTTTGATTCGATAGATTGGATATAAATCCGAAAATCGCTGATTCTTCAAGTGTTCACTCGATGCAAAGTGATCCAAAGTTGGCCTCCCGCAAATGAAACGGTAATGATAGTTCCACAACAACTTGCCCTTGTCATGCCCTAATGATGCATCGGATGTTTTTGTTTTCATATGAAATCCATCGCGTTGAAAGCGGCGCTGTCATCTGATCCTACATAAAGTTGCAACAAAACTACTGACCTAAATTTTCTTCTTTAACTTTTGAAAATTCGCATTTCTCAGTCTTCGATTTATTTCTTTCCCTTTTCAAGTTTATTGGGTTTTGTTCCCGTTTCTTTATTTTCGGCAGAACGTATGAAGTTGGCATGGCCTAGCCATTTCCTTTTGTGGTGGAGGTGTTTCATAACTTTGTTTTCGAACTATTGCCTTCAAATGATAGATAACAATATTTCATAATCTTATTTCCTATTCTTTGAAGTAGCAAGTAGAAGGAAGAATGTTGCGTTGCCTGCTCAGGTTATCCACACATCACTCACCATCCGTTTCTGTTGGTATTCTATAATCCTTTGTCATGTTGCTGTTCATCAGAATCTCGTTGCTAGGGCATTGATTGTTTTTTTTTTTGCCAGTATGCGTTGAATGGGTTTCGATAGCTCCTTTCTCTTGAACTGGTTAACTTATAAGAGTTTATTCGCATGAAACCTACATCTCTTACTTCAATAAATAGGTGTTGCCGCTATCCCTTTGATTCCTCGGTTGGTACTCGCGATTTCATACGACTAAGTGGACATTACATCTTTATAGATCTCAGCAAACGTTTCATATCAGCTCGAAAGATGACTCCTTCCCTGTTAACTCCTTCGCAGGTATATAATGTATCAGCTTCTAGCAGTCTGGGAAAAACAATTGTGTTCCAAATAATGGTAGGGGGAATCGCTAGTTGGAATGGGTAAGAATACTCAGACGAAAATTTTTCGCGAGACTTACTCAACATCAAGGGTAACATTTACAGAGGTAAACGAATATTTACTCTCATGTTTTCGAACTCTGTTATGTATGAGCACTTCCTCAACTTTTTTTCTGTTTTCACTTCATTAAATTCTGTGCTCGCTTTTTCGACAGTTGTTCTGTCCATGCTAGCATATCCTTCTGTAAGATTTCACGTTTACCGTTAATTATTCTTTGAATTCCACCACACATGATGCAATTTTTGAAGTCGAAAGCCAAATGCTGCGAATTTATTCCAACAAAAGAGAGAAAGGGATGTATTCACCTCGGCTGACAATATACAGTTAACCTCTCCAATAATGTAGATTCCTTATTTAAGAAAATTGCAAGAAAGTGGAGGTAAAAGCAGGTTCAATGTAGCTGAAGCAACAACCCATCATTTTCTCGGGAGGCACGTCATGCCATTTGCACCCCTGAAAATCGTTATTGCTATTCGACTGACCGACTGTTTTGGTTTTTCTCCAAGGTAATCATTTGTCTAGACCAGCCAGTGATGTATTTATTGATTGATGTATTTGTCGATGAAATCTGTCAGTAACGATGCTACCATGAAAGGCTGTAAACATGGGTGTCCCCAGCTGGAGCATACGCCTGAAATCTTTGTTGGATTTTTTGTCTTTGCTCCATCTCCACCTTAATATGTAAGGCGACCAGGACAAATAGTGCCAGTAAAATCTGTTACTGTTGAGGAATTGTGAAGATTAAAGGTGGAAATGGCAGTGGCAGTGAACGAAAGCGACTGTGAATGATGTTTTTCGCATGAATTGTCCATCATTCCAGTTTTGCATCTCCTACATCTCTAACCCTTCACACTGCCTCTTCTTTGTCAACTTTTTTTTGGTAAAGAGCTGTACGGGTTGTATAGATCAAAGGCTGGTGACATTGGTGCCTTTTAACAAACAACGAGTCAAGCTGATTGATAACTGTCTCGTAAGACTTGGTTGCGTAACCTTGGCCTATTGAAAGTGACACCTGCCAGGTTCACACCGCAAAGTACTGCATCCGATTCAAAAATTCCCTGGTGGTTCTCTAATTTCGTGATTTGAGGTTCTCTTTTGAAAAGCCACTATGATATCGAAGGGCTCCTTTTTTTTCCACTGTCCAGCTTTAACATTCGATCTAAGTTGAGGTTCATTGCAGATGATATTGCGCATGAATATTTCTGAATAAGTCATGGTTAGAAAAGGTAGCCTTCACCACTATGGCAACGGCTTGGTGACCACCTTGTGTTGCTCGAAGACTCATGGAAAACGTTGCTACGCATTTCGATATCAATCAAAACCATTGACATTTGACTTTGTATTTGAATTATATTTGGGTTCGACAGGGCGATACTATCTCACCCAAAGCAGGCGGGACTGGAAGGATTCGACTGGAAGTTTGTGAAAAGTGAAATTTAACGATAACGATGATTACGTTGAACGGATTGGTACCTGTTCTTCGCTTACGCTGAACGGAACGAATGTCCTATGTTCTATCTATCTAGGTCGAGAATTCAGAGATCAGGTGGGACGAACACCTATGCGATATTGTAATAGCCGTTGGACCAATGGGGTTACTGACAGGATCCCTCGGGACGTCAAACGAACACCAGGATGGCCGCCAGCGCAATGGTCAGACATCTTCACGAAAGCTCTGAACGGAAGGGATGCTATGTTTTGTGCTTCTCAATCGAGGACGATCTACCGGACCACTCTGGCTCGCGACAGGGACGAATGAAGACGTTACTGGCACTCGAGTAGATCTATGATCAACGTGACAGTAGGTGATACAGGTGATTTGGCTTATAAGTACCATAAATTGTGAGCTAGAATATATGGAAGTCAGAGCATTTATCCTCTGGTACTAGTCCCTAGAACCACTAAAAAGTCAGAGGCTTTGGCTGTGGCTTTGAAGGGTTTTTGTCCGACATTTGCGAGCCCCACATTAGCAACGCCTCCACTCAGCCCAATCCCTTCGCTCCCTGAAAAGACATCTTCCCGAGTTTTTATGACTGAAACTGGAAGAACTTTGGTTTTGGATCGGTCGTATAGATGTAATCGAGGTCATCTATTATAAGAAGAAGGTCATCTTAGAAATGGCTGTCGGCTGTACGGCTGTTAGGGGTTCTAGGGACTAGTACCATCTTAGAAATGGCTGTCTATTTGTTCAATCGTATATGAGGAATAAAGTTCCTTCCCGTTAATCAATGGCGCATTCGATCCCTATTCGGAATCGTGGTAGCGTTTTGAAAGCTCATGTGGCTTATACAATGAGTTACGGGCCAGCAGATGTACAAGTCAGACTTTTATTCTTCCAGACGAGCGTGGTACTAGTTAGCCGACCCTGGAGGTATGGGAGGCTCAGTTTGCCGACTAGAGGTATACTAATAAGAGCAATATTCGCTCGCTAAATAGAAGCGCGGATTACTTCTCATCAAATTGAGCTGGAATATGAGCCCTTTATCTCTCAGGTAAAGTTAAGCCAAAGGAAATATGTAAACCATCAAGGGAACCAGTCTAACTTCCTATTATTTCCAGATCAATATTTGTTCGGAGAAAAACCAGACTTGATAAAGAGTGGTGAACCCATCTTGTTTAGAACCTTATTTTTCTCATTCTGCAGGCTCAGTAACAGTAACGCAGACTAACTTACTTCGTTTCTTCTACCTCTTCCTATCGTTTCCTCAATAATTTGTCCGTGTGCTGCGTGATCGTGGTGATCGTATTGATTCTTCTTGTTGTGTGTTTCCTGACATATCACTGGCTTTGCACGTTTCTTATTTTGCTTGCCTACAATGTTTTCTTTTCTGCCTCTGTTCCTCAGCGACTTTTAGTGTATCCAACTTTTTTGGTCCTCGACTACGTTCATTGTACATGTCGAACATTTGAAAAAAATTGGAATCTGAATGGGAATCGTTGGCTTGCCTCCTTGTCAATCAACGCCTAGTTCACCCTCCTATATTGTAATCTAATAATCGCCACTACAACCAAAAGTAAGATCAAAGTTAGTTGGCTAGTATGAGGTAATGGCAAGTGGCACTGCTTTAGTATATTTTGATTGGTTGCAAAGTTGAATCGCGCTTAGCTTGAAAAATCCTCAAATTTATTTCTGGGAATGTTTACTTCAAAATGGTCAAGCGCTCAAAACTACCCCATCGCTCTAAAATGCTACCACAATTCTTGACTGAACACGGGTGCGCGACACATCTGTTAGAAGGTTGGTTAACCTTCCGGAAAGTTTAACTTTGTTTTTAGTAAGCACTGATCAATAGATGGCGTTGCACAGCTGTAGGCGTATTTGGAGCTTTATAGGGATTCCCCAGGAGGAGCCCCCATGCTGAGTATTTTTTGCCATTTTTGGCATGCAATTTCCAGGGAACAGGTTTGAGAGGTGCTTAGGATAACAGGAGTTATGATTCGACCATAGATCGTGATCCCTGGCAAAAGAAGCTTCCCAGTAAAGTTCTTAATTTGCTGGAGCCCTCCATTCATTTATGATGTTGCTTTCTGCCTACTTCCTTACTTTCTAACACTTCGCTTCTCGGCTCGGAATAAGACAGATGCCAGAAAGCACTTTGACGCTTGTCCTCTTCAAAGACCGTAGCTTAATCCTAGTCTGCCTCGTTAAACTACTAAGTAATCGATGGAAGTAGTTCTTTACCCTCCATCAAGGCTAAGTGGGGGTAACTTAGCTGCGACTGTGTTGTTTTTCTTGCGCTCAAGCAGCGCACGGGTATTAAAAAGGATTTTCCTCAACAATTCCATGGCACGCGTCCGTCCGACTCTGCCTGTCACTTCCTTTCCTTCTACTAAGACGTCATTCACGTGGCATCGAGGATTGCTGGCATTCTTATGGTTTTTCTTATGGCTGGTTTTTTCTTGCGTACTTCGATCATTCATCTGTCGTTTATCAGTAGTCTGATATGCTTTTTCGACAAGAACTTTTTGGTTTTTCATCCGTGTTTTCTCTCACCAAAGTAGTGAGCTGAGCGTATGCGTCAAAGCTATTTTTCAATATAATCGGATTTACTACGTAGTCTATAGTGAAATGCATAGGATTTTACAAAAACATGGAATAGTCGAAGTGGAATAAGAATGTGACCCTCAGTAGCATCTCACCTTTCTAATTCTTCTCAAATGCGAACTCTGGCATCAGAAGTCGTTCCAGATGCTTCATCATTTGGTACTCTCTCTGAACTTGTATCAGTTTCGAGTTCAATGTGACGTCATTGACTACGTGATGCTCTTATCTTTGTTCATCTTTTTTCCCCACCAAAGAACCCTCGGACACAAATGGCTGCGGTAGTTAGAGGAAAATATCGATTTAACAACTGTGGAATTCTCCTACTACATTCGAACAAAACGACTTTTCCACTCACTAAACACGAGAGAAAGCTCACACCTCTTTTGATCTCAACATTGATTTCATTTATTTATTGTTATTTATATATGCATGCCAATTCACTTTCTGAACATCCCATCTAATCTGAAACCTTTTCTAATCGCTCCTCTATTCTCTGAGTACTCATTAGACAATAGTTGGATTATTTGTTAAGGAGGTCTGGTGCGGGTGGACTGAATAAGATGGAAGGGGTGGCGTCTTGGTGAGCCAGACATGGTCTTGTTCAGTTTTTAGGGCAACGCCTTTTTATAACTAAAAACCTCTGACTCGCATTTTACATTATGTAGTAAAACATGTTTCTGATCATCGTCAAATCATCGATTCAGCTGCTTCTATGAACAATACTTTTTTGCTATTTTTTAAAGTTTAAGAAAAAAGAATTCATTCACGGATTCTGTGACATTAGGTCAGAGTTTCGGTTATGGGATTTATACACAGCAAATATGGGCAATGTAAACCTAGTGATTTCCGTTTTGTTACCATTCACCGGGAATAGGAAAAACCATGGGAAGTCAACTACCTTGAGTAGTCATAACACGTTCGGTTTGTTTGCACAAAATAGATAGCAAAAATCCTAATCTCCAGTATAATGAACTATTTCACTAGTGTATAGACATCTAACCGATTGAAGGATCGCTTTGGTAGTTTGTGCTCTACATTTTACGGTATAAAATTGATATCAGGTCAAGGTTTCCGCTGGCTCGGACTGCTGGCAAGAAAGACAGAGCAAGCCGTCTCTGTTTTTAAGTGATAAATGATAAAGTCTTTGGCGTTAATCAATTCCGTTTTGGGATACGCCGACGCATTTGTCTACTATTCATAAGAGTGCTGGCGTATTGAATTCATATTTGGCCTATACAGTTTCTTCGGTGGCCAGCCAATGTACAAGCCATTGCTTTCATGTTTCCAGGCGAGCCTGGCTCCAATGGAATGACCGCGGAGGGAGGGAAGGCTTGGTTGGCCAGGGCCCATCTATACGGAGTTTGATTCCCGTACAAATTTGTGCACAGCGCACCGAACCGAGAACCTACCAGTTCGCCTGAGACTCTGCGATTTAATCTGTGGTCGTGCGCAAAAATAACGACTCAGGTACTGGAGAAGCAGACGATTTCCACATGGTCATAGTCCACCTGACACAATGTGGCGTCTTGTCTTGTACGCCGGTTGTTTATTGAGCCCCCGGTAATGATAAACTATTTTTATCGGACGACTCTACTGTTATGGTATGAAATCATTGTGTATGGTTTCTGCCAGTTATCAATAAACTTGAAATCTTCTCAATTTTGGGGGCCAATTTATTTCATACGCACCTTGTTCATAAGTGAAGGAACGGCACAATTCCACTTTCTCTGAAAACTAAAATTTTGGCTTTTTCTCAGTGAAAGAAGGAAGCAAATACGAAATTGGTACTTCTAGGCTTTCAGAAATATTTTGTTTGCAATCCTGCAGTAAAACAATAGCGCCTCCGTTGAGTATGAGAAATAGCGTGGCAAACGAGAGCTTTTATGGATTGTGCTGTTTTGATGCTGGCGGGGAAGGCACATTCCTCTGACTCGGCAAGGTTACTGGTTACGTTACTTTTTCCTTGAGCCATCCCACGGTAGCCGAATCCTTCTTGAGTTCTCGAACAATTCGTAAGACGCATTCTTATCGAACCCATACGCACTTCTTCCCCGATAACGTTTTTTTTTTTTATGAAACTCGGCATATCATCGGTGCTGTGAAAGTTGCTTGAACTCTCCACATAGGTCGGGAGAATTTTTCAGCTTACAATTCATTAGGGTCCCCTTCGAAAATTTAAGGGAACCATTTCACCACCCGACATCGGTGCGAGTCTTCTCAAGCTTTGAAGAACGATCCCGCTAAAATATCCCGCTAGTGGAGGTTACCTACTCTTGGAAAGTTCAGACAATTTGTAACATGCACATAATGTTGAGTTCCAAAACTTTTGGATTAGTACAAACATCTGTAAATCTGTTGGATTTCACCATTCCTTTTCGTAACTTTCTGTATATAATCCTTTTCCTTCTTCGTCGGCAATCCCGTTTTTCTCCTCATCCTCAGCAGTGCGGCTTTCGTATTCCTCTATATTCCCCTCAGCGCTTGCTAGCAGCCGTTGTTTTCGCTGTTCTCTCAGCCCTTCCGACTGCTCTTATATAGCTCTCTCAGTTCTGGAGTGCTCTTTGGTTCCCGCATAGGATCCAAATTGCCTTTAGAAAGGTTCAGACCCACTCCTCTTGCCCGTCAAGTTGAAGCTCGCGATGCGGCTTTCGACCAGGAATCTGTACGAATAAATGAATTCGTTGATGACTCTGTAAGGTAGGGAATTCTCACTGAAGTATAAGTTGCAGGGTTGTTGTATTTATCCTATCAACGTTTCTTTGGGATTGGCAATCGCTGGAAAAAGGGACGGGAAGGGTGATGTTTGGTCATATCTCGTGGAGGGTCGTTTAGGCCCATCTTACAATTTGCCAGCGCGTCCTCACATGAAATTGTCGCTTTGTCCACGTCCACTGTTTTTCGCGAGTATTTGTCTGGGAGGGCTATATTTCACTCTTTAAGAGCGGTGTTGAGAAAATGCCTTCACAAGGCTCAATTTGACCACCTATGTTCCTATCAGTCAACATTTATACTTCCCCAAGGATGATTGTTGACGGGATAGGGACATGAGTGGTCAGTGAACTATCAACATGCCTTAGCATTGAATTTCTTTCATAACACCATGAGGAAATTTAAGGGTCCCATGTACGAGCACATCAAAATGATTGGGCAACGATTTCAGCATTTCCTCTGTTTTTTACATGGAGCTTTGAAGTTCCTCATTTTTGTCGCATTTTTATTAGGGATACTGTAATCTTTCACAGCTGTCATCTAATCTGGGGGTGATCATCAGGTCTATGATTTCTGTAATGAAAATTCATGCTACTCTTAACTGTTGTTGTTCATTTCGCTCTGGTGGCGAAGGCAGTAGTAAACAAAATTGATCAATACGACATAACGTCAGTGTGCTCCCGTGACCATACCTTCATGCAGTGCAGTGTATTTATTTCATTGCTAAGTCCGGAAAAGGTGATTCCTTAATAGATTCCACTTCATCAGTTCTTCAGTAAAATTCTAGCAAGGTTTATAAAGGGAGGGGAGGGTTGCATGATTCCATATTTACGAAGCAAATTTGATGCTTTGGAGGATAGTGGAATTTCTTGTTTACGCTGCTGTTTGTTTGACGTGTTGCGCGATACTTTGTTACCCAATAGGATTCCTTGTGCGGTTGCATTGTCAGCTTTTTGCCACAGGACAGGTAACTTCTAATCCAGAAGGAGAATCTGCGATTTCGTTAAAGTCTTGAAGTAGTGCTTTGGCCATTTTGCTTTCATGATCACTGTTGCCATTGCTAGCGAAGCCTTTCTCGACTATGACAGCATCGTCGGACACTCTCAGCTATAACAATTGATAATGTGACCCACTCCGTTCTTAAGGTGGTGCACACTTCCAATTCAAGAACTTGTTATCAAACTGGTTACAAGTTACATGGAAAGTCATACCCACCCACGGATTCAAACCCAGTCGAACCCGCTCCACATTGTGACAGTTGTAATGAAAAATCATACCCCTTGTCCCAACAGTCTGAGGTCCAACTACCGACACTCATTGTTTTCTGCTCCGATCATTCAACAGCGAGTAAAAATCAGCATTTAAGCTTGGAGTCATTCGCATCCTTCGTTTTTCGAAATCGGTCCGACTTGCAATGAGTGAGAAACCGCTTGATATACGTGGTGAGCTCCCTGTTCATTGGATTTTTTGCTTTTCCTAGCCATCATACATAGGCAACCTCAAATGTCTATGTTCAGGAAATAGCTTCGTATTAATAAGTAATATGATCATAAATAAATTAATGAACAGAAAATATTACTTTTTGTACTGGTTTAGCATGGCGTGCTGAGTATCTGAACAGAGAAGAACCAATATTTGATGAAGCGAAATTAAAAACTCGCAATCCGTTCGAGATTTTTGATACCTGGTGAGATTCAACGCAGTTATGAATTGTGGAGAATAACAGAATCGATCTTTTGGTTAGAAACACTATGAAATTTTTTGCAGGTTCAAAAACGTAGCAGCACAGGAAAAATTGAGTTTTGAAGAGCGTAATGCCGTCTGTTTATCTACTGTAGGCAAGTGAGTAGTCAAGAAGAAGCTTTTTGAGTTTTTCTTTTGTGGACTGTCGAAGAAGATGTTTTCTATGAAACAGCAGATGACCTAGGGTACCATTTCTATTCTGCAGTGCTAGAGTTTTCAAGGAACATCGATAACTAGTTCCTGAGATTTTAATGTCCAAAATTTTGTTGATCCATGTCTAGATCCATGTGAACCAGACATGGAAAGCTCGGGTCCCATTCATTCATTAAAAATTCGGGGCGAAAGTCGCATTTTCGGTTTTTTTTTATCAAATTGGTCTACTTTGCGTCTTGGCTATGACTTCTAGCATTTTATAAGAGTGGAGTTTTTTTCATAATTTTTCTTTAAGCTTAATAATCCATTAAGGGACATGCGGCCATCATCACGTTATGTTTTACTGAAAGGCTATGATACTAATGGCTTCTCATTCTACACCAACTACAACAGTCGAAAAGGACGAGAATTAAACGAGAATCCGTACGCCTGTATGCTCTTCTACTGGCCAATCGTAAATAGGCAGGTGATTGGTAAAGAGTTACGGGAATAAGGATGTTCCTATCAGGAAGGAAAAAGAAGCGATCTATCGTTTATTCTAAAATGAGAGCACCGCTCTGCTGACCTTACTGTAATACTTTGTTGTGCAAAACTTAGTGGCGAGACGAATAAAGAAACATAAAACGTTAACTAATGGGTGGAAATAAAGGAAAGTGTAGGAGCATATTGCTAGTGGTTTGACGATTATGCACAGAAGCCGGACCTTCCCTCATAGGAGGAGAGCTTAAATGAGTCGTGAAATATGGCTGCTCAGACAATTCGAGGAAGTTGATGGGTATGAAAACACAAGTTCTTATCAGTCGTTGAGCGGTCATAAGGTACTGTGATGTCTTTCGATAAAACATGTCCCGCCGACAGTATGTGTTTGACTTCAGATGAGAGAGAATTATCGAGAGACTCAAAAAAGACCATCGTTGACGAGTGTTGCCCAGAGCTCGGTATCGCACTCAGAGTTTGTCGGTATTGTTTGACATGCATGTAAAGCGCTCTGAACCTCCGGTGCCCGAAAGAAAGGGGTGGACCGGTTGAGAGATCAACTACACCAAGAGATATGTGCAGAAAACAAAAAGAGCTTCACGTCAATCAGCTTCTGTGATTGCAATGACATTTAACAGGATTTCATGGCGAACCATCTTATGCACTACAGTGGCGCAACGGCTGCACAGAGGCGGCCCCTTTGTCCGACGACCGCTATGTTGTGTTGCTTTGACCGTCACACATAACGAGACTCTTTACGGTGGTGCCAGGAGCTTAGCGACTGTGCCGATGAGGAATGGAGCCGTGTGTTCATTTCGATGAGAACAGACTTAGTATAAGCAGCGTTTCTTGACGCACTATCATATGGCGGGATACGGGAACAAGCAACCCTCCCAGAAACATCGTCAAAGTGACGTTCCAGTGGTCGAGGTGTTATGGTACGGGAGGCATCCTGTTGCTTTGCTGTACTGATCTCCAGATTTTTAGCGTGGAACTCTTCCTACTCTACTCTGTCGAGGTACTCCCCTTCATCTTGAGCGTCTTCTCAGGACTACCGACCCCGAACTCGTTTTTATGGATGACAATGCTTAACCTAATCGAACAGCACAGATATAGCAGCTCTTGAATCAGAAAATATCGGCGAATAGAGTGGTCCACCTGTTCCGCCGACCTAATCCCATAGAGCACGTGTCTAGTGATAGGTAGATGCATTGCAGCACTCTAACTGCACCAACGACTAACCTGCATTTATAAATGCGCTAATAGAGGGAACCTTACCGCAAAAACTTGTCACCAACCTCGTGGAAAGTATGAGATCGCGTTGCGGAGCCTGTATTGTTAGAGTAACTGTCCTCTCTTGCTATAGTATAACTTTCATCGAGCTATGATATTTGGTAGAGACACAGTTATCGAAAGTTGCTTTTATCTTTAAGTTTTGCACCCCAGCGTATTTCCTTTACTTCATGGCGAGCCTTGCTAATTAGGGTGGAGTGTGAAATTCTCGCTTTACATATATAATTGAATTGAGGTTAAGTTTATGAGTACCGTCAATCCATGTTTTACTAGAATTATGTTTCTCACGCCACTCTGGCGTGGCAGTATAACTTCTCGTATACTTCCATCATTCATATTGAGATGGATTAAATAGGAGATTTTCTGATGTGATTTGTGATTTCACCAAACTTTTGGGAATGTTTAGATACGGATAGAAGGTAAAGTGAGTAAACTTCCAAATGAGGTCGCTGTCGAATATTGGAATTCGAGACCGCTATCTAGTCGAATTGGCTCAAAAAGCAGCGATCAGAGCACAGTCATCCCAAACAGGGAAGTGAGTATTGTTTTGAATACTACTTTAAACTTTTACCTCGGTTATTAATAACTTTCCTACATTGTTATATCCTAACCAGCTAGTTGTAAAGAGTGGACAGAAGTGGGGTTAACGTAGTGGGCTTACGATATTGAGCCGAATGTTGTTATGGAGATGATGAGTTACGGCCTCTATCATGGCCGCCATCGGGAACTCCTCATTGAACTGATATCAAATACATTTCATGGTTCTTATAGGGAAACGGATTTCTATGATATCATTAGCTTAATATCATAACCTTTCCAAATGCTCACAGGGGTTAGACTGCTTAAAATTCATGCCATCTGCATTATAAGTGAGCACTTATGGTTAGATCTATACATCAGTGCAGTGACACAAGCCGCAATTGGCCCGACTAGTCAGCTACCCGTTTATTTGAATGATGTTTATCAATTAATTATCAAAGTCTTTTCCAGTTTCTGGAGAATAAACGAAAGGCACTGGAGGAGCTAGCGGCTAAAGAAGGCGAGGCCAGTATCACAAAACCAGATTGTTGGTGAGTTACCAATTCTTCGTAATCAAGTACTTCGCCGTAGTCGAAGCAATTTCTTCCAATGAGTATTCAAAAGATCAAGTACGTGTCGTGATAACAACAAGATGTGATAACTAGTGCTTTCTTTCCAGGGGAGGTTACCTGTTAACACCGGATTACTACGAATTTTGGCAAGGACAGACTGACCGAGTCCATGATCGAATCGAATTCAGAAAGAATGGTAATGAATGGACGATGCGTAGACTGTCACCATAGCCCGTTCAGCACTTTTCGAAACTCCCTACCGTAGTTTTATACGGACACTTCTACATTCCTAAAAATATTGATAGGAATGTTAGCAATAATTGAAGAGAAAGAATTATATGGCTTCACGCATACATATTGACGCATAGTATATGAAAAGTTAGAAATGCATCTTTGCTGGNGTTGTTTCTAATAAGTACAAATAAATGAATAAAAATTTATGAAAAAAGTAAAGGTCAAGCCATTGATAAAGAGGAATCTAGAGGAGAGGTCAACTCAGAGGAACACTTAAAAAGAATAGTACAGTCACTCGGAATATCACAGGAAAAAAACTAACAAGAAAGATTATCAGTCAAAATACAAGGCTACCAGCGCGATGCATATTTTGTACTTATCAATAATGTCGCGTAGGAAGTTAATCTCACGAGATAAATGACACAAAGGATAATAATGAGGGAATAAATTTGTAAACCGGAACTATGACTTATCAAAAGCAATATCGACACGACACGAGAAAGAACGTTAATAAAGTAAGTATTGAGCAAAAATATCTTAATTATTATTCAACTTTAATGTAAAAATTATCAAAAACACTGACTTTACAATATACAGCATAAGCGGATATTGGATTCATCTACTCAGAAGATTTTTGAGAAGTATTTTATTCACGCTTTCATTTTGATAGCCCTACAAGTACTGCACCGGTTACTGTAGTGCAGACTGCAATAGTCAGAATGCGCAGGTTACGATGACCCGTTATTTCCCTAAATTGATTAATTCAATAAGATACAAGATTAAATAGAAACAATTACAGTCACCCACTTGAAGTAAAACACACTCCACAAGGCAGCACATACACCTGGTAGCATGCTTGTGATAGGAAAAGTTATCGATTGGGACAGATTGTCGTTCGCGAAAAACCTGGAACGAGCTGCAAATAAACACTTATATCCTGAGCGCGCATATATGGCGAAATTGTACCAAGAGGTCTGCGCTATAGCCCACATACAACCGGCCAACAAGCTGGGACCAGTAATCTTATTGTTGACAACAGGGTTGTTCTGCAAAGCATGTCCTTATTTTATTGCTAAGTCTGTACAGAAATATCTGAAGTTGGGATATTCTAGATACAAAAAACAAGTTCGAAAAAATATTGTAGACGCTCCAATCGAATCGAAATAATCGGATCTGAGTTTGTAGTGCAATGAAGAATCCGTATCGTCCTTTTAACGGCACCTGCATTTAAGCTATGGCGTCAGGCATGATGAGAAAGCTGTCGAATACCAGGGATCGTCTATGTAGAATTGAATGGAATAAACACTTCCTTCATTCAAGAATTCCGCTCTATTATGTGGGAATTTCGCATCTTTTTCAAATAAAAAAAATCTACGAAGCAATTTTATCGTTTTCTCCGGAAACGTCTATGCGACAGCATGGGGGCATGCTGTTCTCCAAGATGCGTGAAAACGTTGTAAACAAGTCTGCCCAATAGTAAATCAACACTTACGCCACTGTATGCGATATACAAAACAAGTAGGAACGTAGCAGTGATAAAGATTCCACAAAAATAGGAGAACACGTATGCTAATCCACTTTTCGAAGCATCAGGAAACTTAAACCATAAAATTGGGAAGCGATCTCCAATCAAATGGTGACAAGCAAACCTGTTCAGGATGGTCCTGCATATAGATCACGGGTACAAAAGTAACACCATAGAAAATACCAGCCATAAGAGCAACTATCACAGCTCTGAAACACCTATCAGCAAAAGAGTATTAATATTTCGACTCCTCAACCACTCACATAAGTCTTTTGGTTCTACGATCTAGTCCGACTAGTACAGTTGTAGCAAGCAGAGGACTATCTTCATCAGTATCTCCTCTGACAGAGCGACTACTTTCTTCAACAATCACTATTTCTTCAGCAGTGGGATTGGAAACAGTTGGTCGTAATTGCGAAAAGAAAAAGCCTCTAAACAAAAAGTAAGAGCAGTAAATACGAAAACAATTGGATTTACATCTGAAATTCACGTACCCTATTATGACCATTACCAAACCCAAGTAGTTTAACAACGGCATTGCAGGAACAAAAGCCTTCACACCGAATAAACCGAACCTTAAATTGCACTTGAACTAATGTGCTGCGCAGACCAACACTAGACAAGATAAACACTTCTTTGCAGACGATGAGCTCAGCACATTTCGACGTCAAACGGTTTTTAAGACAGTTAAGCACTTTATTACTACTTCAGAGCATTCTACATTCTATCAGCGCATTACTTCACCAATCCGTCGAAATGTGTGCGCTGATATATTCACCTTGCCAGCCATGTTGCATGTTCTGCGTTCCTCGACTAAAAATTACGCAAAGACAAATCGTTACCTCCCTACAGACCATCCACATACGCAGTTAGTCGTACCCCATATAAGCATTCCCATTCCAAGACCAAGAACATTCATGATAGGCACAGCAGTAAAATTACCTTGAAATTGGAAAAGATGTACTCCATATAAGCTAAGAAATGATGCTGAATAGTTAGGTCACCTATATGTTAGCTAAAAGACAATTTCATGTAACCAATCACAAACGAAATTTGGGATAAAGCAATTAAGAATTTGCTCTCATGTCTAATCCTGACCACTCAAAGGTTCCACTTACTATTGCAAATCACTGGACCCTTCTTAAATGCGGATTCAACCAGTGTTCTTTTGTTCAAAAACTTAGCCACCGAAAACTAACTGAAGCGAAGCTTAATCATACCTAAGGCCCAGAGTGCTCCTCCGACCATAGCAAATGGTTGAAATTTGGGGAACTCCTCGAAAGCATTAACCACCATCCCGACGCAGAGGATTCCTGCAGACATTACCCACTGGACGAAAATTCCTATAAGTGACGATGAAAAATTCTATCAGTTTTATTCAAAACACAATAAAGGAATGTTTCTCGTCCCAGAATCTCTGGCAAGGAACTAACCATTGGAGGCGTCAAATCGCTTTATGGGAACATATGCAGTTCCAAAGAACAGTGATGATAAAGCACATGCTCCCAGGCCGAGAATAGTCGAACCCATCTCCTAAAACCACATTACATGAAAACTAAGCTACAGCCCTGAAGGTTCAGAGATCTCATAACTATATCAGGTCTCACATTATTGCAATGCTTCATCTAACAGTCAGCGATGTACCTCCTTGTTTTATATCACACACTCATTCACCTACATACCTCCAACTGCACATGACGTTCCAAACACACATACCCGCTGGCTGGCAAGTAGGTATCACGAAGTGGATAGTATAGTTAAGGTAAAGGTCACAATTACATGACCGAATAATTCTGAGAACTTCATCAGAAGAACTGGCTAAGAACTCTACAAATTGCAGAAACGACGTATCTAGCCCTTCCTCTGGGAAATATAGGGCAATAAAAAAAAGAGAAGGCACAGCATTCCGGTGGTGTGTACCCATCCAAGTACCCAAAAACTCCTTTTCTTCTCAAAAAATTGGTACCGAACTTATTCGGTAGGTTGACCTCCATCTTGGTCACTCCCTCATCGGTCATGCAGTGAAAAGGGTTCTCATTCAAGCCCAACACCAGCCCCACCTTAAAGTGGAATAGAAGGAAAGCAAAGCTGTGAGCCTCACTGGGGCTGATCGGTTCTGCTTACATTATCCTCTTCCATTTCACGCTTTTAACCATGAAGACCATAAAGANAAGAAAAAACTCTAAGCTCCTGAACCAAACATTAAAGACACGCAACGCTTTCAATATATCTGCCGCTTACACGACCCTTACGTTCAAAAAATCGCAAATAGAATACTATTTATAGATGAGCAACAAGCAAATGCATAAACTAAACAAATTACTAAAAACATTTTACACACGAGATTGCAGCAATTGGTTTGGTGGTGAGGATCCGTTGCAGTTCAACTTAATCATCTCCTTTGATCACATCCTTTAGTTCTTCATCTTCCTCGTTGAGATCCTGTGAATTACATAAAAAGACTTGCTTATCAGCATTACTCACAATTTTATTACCTTGAGATGATCATATCGAACTAGTATGGAAGTAGCTATACCACGAACATCTCCAGAAGGAGTCACCTTGGGTCTTAAATCAGCGGACAGATCACGTAATAACCTGGAAAGATTCTTTTTATAGAGCTACTTTTGATGTTGTTCTCCTCCAAAAAAGACCTGTTTCGTTTTAGCTGTTTCCAGTAAAACTCTTTGCCCCCTTCGCAATGGCAAAACGATGAACGGGCAGCGACGCTGTCGGCATGAATATCGGTCAAATACCTGAACAAGCACTATAAAGGAACAAGTTAGACGGTTACAGTTTAGAATGCTCATGTAATCACAATATCTCACCTGTACAAGTAATACCAATGCTTGTTAGCAAACCAAGCTGCGGAAACAAAAAGCACATATATAACCGCAAAAGAGGTAGCAGTTCCTCCACAAATCTTAGCTTTCTTCAAAAATGAGGTTAGGTCGGTTTGTGAAAGAAAGTAGAGAGGAAAAGTCTCACGTTGTGCAGCCAATACGTAAATATACTCGTAAAAGACGTCCAAGTTGCCCACGATATGCTCCGCTGAGCCAAAGAGGCATAACCATCATGAGCATGTAAATCCCGTAAAAATATAAATCTTAGAGCCTGAATAAGCTTATAGTTGTAGAAATGAAGAAGAAAAAATGTTTAAAGAGCGACTGTCTTGCAAAGTAAAACGTACGTTATCTGACAGAACAAAAGCGTTAGCCAATTCTCTTCCCGATGACGTGTCCCACTCTATGGGAACTTTTACGCCCAGAGCGTCGATATAATGTGTATGGTGCCTCCTGGAATCATAGCTTGACCACCAGAAGTGAAGGTAAAAAGCAGACCTAAGGCTGGCATGAGTACTTTTCGTGTGAGGCGGGGCGCATTCAGTAAAAGCGCTTAAGTTGTCTCATTTTAGAAACTTTAGCGTTCAGCTTCAGCGCATGAATAATCTTAAATTACGAGCAGAAAACAGAAAAGGGTTGATACAAGATGGACGATAGCGAGAAGAAAGGTATGACGAGTTTGCTGTAGGAATGGGAATAATGCAAAACGAGGTGAAGTCACTTGGAGCCCAAGCGCCCCTTAAACTTATTTCGTCAGCTAACTGAAACTTGATCGTAAAAGGTTCAGACGAACAATGGATCGAAGTGGCAGAACGATATAACGCTCCAAGTATCTGGAATAGATATTTAGATACCAGTAGGCTCCGCACACTAAGGGGCGCGCCTTAACAGAAAACGCATATAGGTGATGAATTATCGGTTTCGAGATTAACCCTCAAGGATCTGTCTATAGGAAATTTTGCCCAGAGCCCCAAATATTTCGGACTCAACCGGCCTCTTCAGGTATTTCTTCAGACAATACCAAAGAGCTATACTCAGGAGGAAGCGGAGCGGATACTCTACATCTTGTAAGTAGTGATGATGATTTCATAGGTACTTCTTATACAAAAGGACTCCGGAACGTTACGAACGTCTTTGAACAGAGTTGTGAATTTTTAGTCTTGAAATCAGCCCCGCTCCTCTCACTGTAACCCTGTCCACTTTGGAGATTTGACCATTTGTCCTTCAACAGCCTCTATGCACTTTTCTTTCTGATTCTGGAAAGTTTTTAAGCCGAATTGTGGGGTTCGATACAGCTCCATCCCACCTCTCTCACTGCAGATCCCGTGCACTATGTTGATCAACCTTATATCCTCTATTTTTTTCAGCGTTCTGGACCGTTCTTGAAGCCTAACTCATATTGGACCTTGCCCATTCCCGATTTTTCTGGCCTCTAGGCTTTCGCTGAATCATGCTGTGGGCCTATGTACAGTGCGTAACAAAAGTATGTGGACACCCCAATATTTTGGTTCACCGGATTGAATTGGCTTGCCAGCGAATTTTGCGCAATAAAACTTA
>UZAF01017832.1:14612-28991 GCA_900617895.1 Haemonchus placei
TAGCGATATGTTTAGGTTTCCAACTCTGAAGAAGGCGATAACGCCGAAAGGTAAGTTGATAAGAATTTATTCACCATCTTGGCAACAGGTTTTATTAAAATCTTATAAAACTAATGCATCCTGTTACTGACTGGGAGAGATGGTGTTTTGAACCCCCATTTCACACCGATTACAAGGAAATTTTCGATAGTGATGGATAATGCTCGACCATCCCATCCGAGAACATCGATGGATGAGCTGAATGACATGGTGATCGCTCCACCTGCCCTAGGAGTAGGAAGTTGCAAACTCACACATTATTTGACCTTAGCCCATATGACAGCCACTTTATAACTACTTTTAGAAGCCCTTAGGCCTGCTCTACAGGGAGAAATTCACCAGTCGGAAGTCAAGTAGGTGGTAGATGAATGAATTGCGTCAAGCCTCTATCCATATTGCAGGAATGGCATCAGTATCTAGTCCAGTTGATGGAGAGACATTATGGCTGAGAAGGGGCACTATCTTGATCACTGATCTGAATTTATTGTTGTATTGTAGTTATTTTGTATGGAAAAACCAACTGAGTTTTCTCAAAACTTTCCGGTCACCTTAATATATTATATATTAAGATGTGGCGAAAAAGCTGAAAAATCAACGTGGTACTAGGTGGACTCAGTTTATATCGAATCACGATTCTATGCTTGATACTTATCGACGCAGTATTTCAACTTCCCATCTTATTTCTGAGCGAATACTCCTGCGAGTCGGTGGCCTTTCATGCCGGTAACAAGTGTGAGTTCCAAAGTTGGTCCATTTACTACGCAACCCCCTACAAACGCTTGAAATTTACTTGGTGTTCAGAATTACCTTATGAATAACAAGAGCAGCATCTATGTCCTATGGACCTCCTTCACCATATCTTTCATAGTAGGATCTAAAACTAATTTGTGACAATGCGGTGTAGCGATACAACTAACGCATAGGAAATAAATTTTAGACCGAAAGTCACAGGCACTTCTCCGAAATCACATATGGGTTTAGGAAATCATCTTATTGGGAATCACGGAACAGGATGAAATGAAAGGGGTGGAAGGTTGTCCGAGTCTATCATATCGACCAGCAGTAGCAGTTAGCAGCTCTAGAAGCGCTGTCGTTCGCGATTCGCGATTCGCGAGAGGCATTTGAGATACAGTGAAGAATCAGAAACAGAAATCCCAAGACTATCATCAAATGGATCACTTCGCCCCTTGCCAGTTCAGGGATAGACTCCGTTATCATCAACATCGGTATTACTGGGCGACTACGAGAAGTAAGACCATGCAAACTTTTTATGCGGTACTTGTCAGAGTGCAAATCACTCAATTCGTAGAAAATAATAAGACTACAGTGCGTTTCACAATTATAAGGTCACCCTCAATTTTTGCACTTTCAAAAAAAGTAATCATCAAGGATTTTTTCTAGCATCATGAACAGACTCCCCAGCACGAATAACCTAGGTATCCGTCGCTTAGCCGCTGCTGCATTCTTCTGAACTTTTTTAGAACAGTTTACCGGTTTTTGCACCGTTTCATAATTATAAGGCCACCCTGAGAAAGTGAACAATTATTAACGAAAGAGAGGAAATTTCGTGTTTGAAGATACTTGTAAAGGTAAGCATGTGTATCAAAGGCATTTCTAAACCTGACTGTCAACATGGCTCGTGGTCATCTGCTTTCCTCTGATGAGAAGGCTCATCATGAAGGTGGGCTCCGTACTCGAGCCATTTCCAGGCAAATAGAGAGATCCCCTCGGTCCATTCGGAGATTTCTGGAGAGCCCTGATGTCGTTAGATATAACACCGACTGTGGACACCCATGAAAGATTACTGCCCGTTACGAGCGGAAGGTTCTGAGGACTGTTTCCAACAGTACGTCCTCCTTGAACCAGATCCGATCGGAATTAAACCTCTCTGTGTCGAAAACTACAGTCTGGAGAGCAGTGAGAAGATGCNAGAACATCACCAGGCAAGCAATGGAGAAGGTGCCACGGATCACCGATCGTCACAGAGAGGCTCGACTCGGATTTGCAAAGATGAACCTAGGGAGAGATTGGGCAAAGGTAGATCTGCATCGAAATCTCACCATAGAGCTGAATAATTCCTACTCGGGTCGTCTTTTCGGATGAAAAGAAATTCAACCTGACGGAAACAAGCGGTACTAACTTGAGGAAGGAACGTCTACTTAAGCCGTCGCAGTTTCGGGTGAGGAAGCCCATGGTGTGGGGTGCATTCTGCAATGATGTAGTGTTGGATCTACCTGTCGTGAGCTGCAAGACAGCGCCTCCATTCATGTGAGCCGTGCAACGGATGAGTGGCTGCAATGCCAATAAATAAGCGTTCTGCCATGGCCAGCCTGCAGTCCCGATCTCAATCCGATGGAACATATCTGGGGCATAATGGTCAGACAGGTTTATGCGAATAACCGTCAGTTCCAGGGCAAAGAAGAGCTGAAGCGAGCACTTATCAAAGCATGGAGAGCTACCGATGAGGAACATCTTCGAAACCTAGTTTCTATCATGCCACACAGGCTCTTTGATGTTGCTCCTAAACAAGGAGGAGCTATAGATTATTAACTGTTGTTTATATGCCATTAACATTGATGAATCATTTACTTCCTCAGGGTGACCTTATAATTATGAAACGGTGCAAAAGCCGACACTATCTTTAGAAAATTCGTAAAAAATTTGAGGTGAAAGATATTGCGACCAAAATTTGAGTACGGAGGTACATTGTGGCGAGGAATCTACCAGTGTTTGCCAAAAAATTCCATTCTGGCTGCTTTCTCCGGAATCGCAAAAATCTGGGGTGACCTTATAATTATGAAACGCACTGTATGTCGCTGTATAAGAATAGAAACCTAGACAACAGTGGCAAATCTGCCTGCTTTGTGGTCTACATACATATAAAACCTTCACAAGAATCGTCTTCAACAGGATTGACAGAATGGTGGAGGAAGGACAACAATGCCAGCATAGTTTCAGTGAGACAGATAATCACGGTAGATCCCTTCAAAGTGGCACGAGACTCGTTGAAAGATTGCGATAGCACAGGATGCCGTTATGTCTAACATTCGGCGACTTGCGAAGGCCTTTGACCCTGTCGAGGCAAGAGCGTTATTCCAAGACGTGACAACCGAAGTGTTCTCATCCACAATAGAAATACTTTGTGAGCTTTACATCAAATTCGTGACCTGGATCTCCTTTTAGAAAAGGAAAATGAAGACTTGTACGACAACACTTTTCCGACCTAACCTTTCAGTGTCAAACTCGAGATCGTCATTTGAAATGAGAACACATGGGAATGTAGGTCGACGGCAGCTATTCACGCAGTCTCCGCTTTGCAGACGATACCGCTCTTAGGACAGCGAAGATTAAACAGTAGAACCAAAGCTGCACCTACAGGAAGAAAGGCCAAAGGATTTTCAGGGCACTTGTTGCACTTGCACAGAATTCGACATTGCCTGTAGAAACATCGGCCTTGATTGAGCCTAATGAGGGCAGTGCTTGTGAGGGATGGGCTTCTACCTGATACTCCTCTACGATTGGCGGAACGAACAACTCAGAGTTGCTCAAGCTAAGTGTATTCAAGCCGAGAAGTAAACATGATGAACGACGTAGCTCCGGGGCTGAGCAGAGGAAAGACCCGGCATGAGGAGCATTTACGAGTACTAAATGAGTAGTGGAGAAGTCACAAAGCACTGCAGTCCGCACTCGCCTGTTTTACGTCTACAAAGGCAGGATAACTTGCAGTCAGCTTCATTCAATGCGCTGTATGGAAAAACGATGCTCTGAATTTCTCAATACACGTGCAGTCTCCACAGTGCAGAGAGGAATCCGGTGTTCTGAGCGCCGTCGACGACGAAGTGAGCTCGAGCGCACAGGGAAGCGGGCTCAGTCTCTGCTTCTGTAGGAAACTGTTAGATCACATATAATTTATCTTAAGAACATCAAAAATAGACAAACATATAACAATAAGAGTCAACAAATTGCATGATAACGACCAGTCTACAACAAATAATTACATAACATAATACAGAGGCCGAGATCAAGGAGGATATATTCGTAGTGTCCAGGGCTTTGCCTCCAGAGAGAAGGAAAGCTTGAAGAAAGGCTGCCGTCCTCGGTGGCGAACCGCCGTTGACTCCTCGTTAAAGTTCTCGGTCGCCGCTCCGCCCTGAAATTCCATATGAGTCATCTTGTAACATCATCAGCTGATAGCCGCGCTTGCACGGCGCGGCTCACAAAGGGTAAAAGCAAGAAGAGAAAAACGCGCTTTCATGGATAGGTATTTTATGAGTCATAGAGTAGCATTTGTCTTGAGTAAGGTCACAATCACTGCCTTGCAGAGGAATTTCAGGGTAGTTACAAAGTAGAGTTTCCTCGTGTGCAACGTACCCTGGTGAGATGACTACCTTTTCTTTGCTTACCAAGCGAAACTGCGCAGTTGCGGAGCACACGGTTCCCCTTAAGAAATGCTATTGAAATAAATGGAACATGGTTCAGCACTCGAGGGCAAGGAGGGCATTATATGTGTTGCCTGTCGCTAATTATACGTATGAGCATGAGAAAAGGATTGACTCAGTAGTCACATACCGGGTAAGGAACGTCATTTTGGTTCCGTTTATAAGAGACTAGATTAGCACGTGTCCCAACATCGTGTTCATGTTTTTTTTGCTTAGGAAAGGAGTAAATTGTTCAGTCAGTGCCCAGGTGATCAAAGACGTGGGTAAAGTTGTCAAAGTTATCCACGTGGGATGTCTCCACCCTTTATCCCTTTTGTCGAAAAGATATTGAACAGAAGCAAATTCGTAATATAGACGCATTTTCGACATCTATAGTGCAAAGTGCTGAATTCACGACAAAAGCAGGCAGCCATTAGTGCTTCCATATTGCCTGCTGAACACTACGACATTGTCGATAGAGTAATATGGTGGGAAAGTGAGGCAGCGGTCACATCACCTCTCTATTCAGTGGACATAGTGTTGTACTTCGTTTGTGTTTTTGTGTCTTGGTAGCTCGAATTTTGCATGCAGTTTTGCTTCATGAGCCACATGACGCCCTGAAATTCTATCAGCTGATAGCCGTGCTTCACGGCGCGGCGCACAATGACCAGATCAGGGATACCCCGTTGCTTATAACATGGAACGGAAGATCAACTTGGCTGGGTAAATTATGCAATCGTGTGATGAGAGTGCACTCATAGGTTACATGGTAAGGGGGTCTTTGGTAAGGGCTTCATACTTGCTAGTCAGTTTGATCCACGAGAAAAATATTCATTGTAGGTCCATTCCATCCAGGGAAAAAAACTCGAGCATTCATGACCAGGGAAGTACTTGTTATGTTCTTTCGCAAGAAATCTTGTTAAAACACAACATGCCTACGACTGGTTAGATAAAGACAATGTCAAGGGCTTGTAATTTTGACGAAACAGCTATTTATTGTAGTCGGTGTCATTGTGAAGAACGAAATACTCAAAAAAGCAGTGCTCATATGCATATTTATCTCGAAACACGCTCGCTCATGCCAAGAATATATCACATTGAGACCAAAGGGTATTTAATAAAAAATTCCATTTGAACACTTTGTCAAATTCGGTGTGACGTACAAGCGAGATACGCCTATTCAAAAAGGGAGAACTAGAGGTGCTGTTCAAAGGAGGGTAGAAATTCGGGTAAAAATAGTAATGGGCAGGAAAAATATGCTAATTCGGTGGAAGAAATGAAAAAAANAAAAAAATGCCTCAAGAAAAAAAGCAAGAAGGAAATAGGCTGTGTGACGCAGGTATTCGTAAATAAACCAAACAGCTAAGAATTGATTCAAAGAAACCTGATAGTTGAACGGGAAAAGGGACAAAAGGAAAAAGTCGAACGGGAAAAGGGACAAAAGAAAAAGGAGAAAAGGAAAGTAGTGAGAAAAGATGTGAGGGTTGCAGTCCCAGAGTACTGCGAGTGTAATATGGCTCCCTCCTGTGGAGACCACCATTTCTGGCTCTCAGCAGGCAGCGTTTACTGTTATCAAGACAGCCATCAGAGAACACAGCGCTCACAATCTGGCGTAGACTTGCCAAGCTTTTTCTCACTTTTTTCAGGGAGGGATTCTGAATGAAAACAGACTTCGGTCAAGTTCTCTCATTGTACGTTTGAAACAACCGGCTTCCATTCAATTATTTATTGCACTCGTGAGAGTGTGCGCGGATGTGGCTGATGTGGAGAAACAGAACGATAACATAATGATGATTTAATGCGGCACATCAAGCTGCGGCGACTAACACCAAACAGAAATCAAGCAGAATGAAAGGCAATGAGATTCACAGCAACATATGAAAAGGGCTGATGGCTACGAAAGTCCCAATTCGCTAACGATGGACGCCTTTGCAACTCCAGGGCTTTTTCAGGCATGTCAAATAGAGCGACGTACAGACAGGCACAACTTATGCATTCTTCAAATTTATGGGGTGAGCCAAATGTGGATGGCGCAAATGATGAAACCACTCGACAAGAGCACACGGGCATGCATGTCGAACCATGACACCAGATGTTTGGATGCTCGGTATTCCCTACTCCTAACCACCTGGTTTCAGGCCCACCGGAATGAATAACAGTAGAGGAGTGAGTGCGAGCGAATCTCTCGAAATTAGTGAAGTAGCCAGACCTGTGTATTGGCTTTGCTTTCCCAAAAACTGAATTCGAACTATATTTAACTTGGAATCGCCAGATACTTTTAACAATGTAATGCGACCTCGCTTCGAGCTGGAACTTGTAAAAAAAATCGTGAGCAACACAACATCCAGGTAAAGATAACTGACAATCTGCGGTATGCCATATGTATAATCTATTTGAAGTTTTATGTGGAGAATTGAAATATTCGCACTAATGGTAGGCAAAAAAGTAAACAAAGTGAAAACAGAGGGAGCCAATTTGAAGCTGTTGGTTGATGAACAAATGGGAAAGGGGAGGTTTGTCAGAAAGGACAAATGTAAGTACGGATAAAATGAACAATCCGCAGGGTATGACATACTTGTGAATAAATATCAAAAGCAACAATATCCATAGTACTACTTCTTTGAGGTCCCTTCCAACTGCAGCAAGCTATGACTGCTTGAAGCAGAGATATTGCCTTAAACATACATGCCACGAATGCAAGAAATGTCAAAGAAAAAGCAAAGACACAGAACCAACGACCAAAATCACTGCAAGCCAGAAGACAGCGAAAGAATAAGGAATTACGTGTAAAAAGGAAATTACTATGCGCGAATGTAGTTGGGGGTGGGAGGGGTGGGGGTACATAGAGGCAACGTATTATTCTGCGCTATACCAGCGAGGTACAATTTTTTAAACCAAGCTCTAGTAGGGAAGGAACATCAAAGTCTGCGATTCAGCTTTTTGCAACGGATGGGTAATCATCTCATCCCTCTCGGCGCTCACATCCACCTGACACTTAGTTAAAAAATTACCATACCCTTATCTAAAGAGCACGCAAATGGCCGGTGCCATCTTCCTCCTTGTTACTCCTACAATGTTGATATAAAGTATTAACACGTAAGACCGTGTTGTTTCTTGTTATACCGTGCCGGACCATGTCTCGAACAACAGTTTCACCACATCATGCATCAAGGATTGTGACTGCATGGATCAAATTTCAAATACTTCAGTATCAATTTCCAAGTTCGGTCTTCTTGAAACCTGGGCATGTCATATAATATTTCAGTATGCTTTGCCGTACAGGTTTGTTATGATGGAACCGTTTATTAGGCCGACGTTTCGACTAACTCGTCGTCTTCAAGGACCTGAAAGTAGTTCGGAGCTCTTGGTCTGTGGCTTACCTGACCAAGCGCCCAAACGCACTAGGCCAGTTCCAACTACTCCTAGAAACTCAAACACCGAAACATCCCTGCCAAGAAACCAACCTTCTACGGTTCCACCAGCGTTGTCTTCCCACTCTATTTCGTGAACANCTGAACAACCGGAGTGAGTGCATTGCCATAACGAGTGAACTCCTGCCATTCATTCCCTTTTGTGGGCTTTGAGATCACCGCGCAATTCTTATCTCACAACCGTCAATGGTGTCTCATTGTTCCCATATTGTTCACGAAATAGAGTGGGAAGACAACGCTGGTGGAACCGTAGAAGGTTGGTTTCTTGGCAGGGATGTTTCGGTGTTTGAGTTTCTAGGAGTAGTTGGAACTGGCCTAGTGCGTTTGGGCGCTTGGTCAGGTAAGCCACAGACCAAGAGCTCCGAACTACTTTCAGGTCCTTGAAGACGACGAGTTAGTCGAAACGTCGGCCTAATAAACGGTTCCATCATAACAAACCTGTACGGCAAAGCATACTGAAATACTTCAGTATCAATTATTTCAGGGCTTACCCAACCAGCAATAATCTGCAAATCACGAAAAGTGAATCATACCCATGAGCGTGAGTTTTCCGAATAGCGACATCTGGTAATAGCGCCACTGCCACTGCGTACGTATGCAGTGCCATTGCGGTGCTTTGTTTATTTTTAGCTCAACTCCTTCAGAAAGCCATACTGATCGTCATTGAAAGCGTTTCGTTCCAGAAATTGAGCGAAAAGAATTGTATGTGTCATTTGTCTGAGAAGGATAATGGCCTCTCAACGCACAATTTTGAACTTGCTACAAGAAACGGTTTGAATAAGCTGAAAAAAATATCAGTAGCAGTACTTCGGGTTGACTGAAGTCAATACCATAGAAGGAAGGTGGATTTAGATTCATACCTTGCTATTAGTCACCATGGCCCAAATGCATCGTTATTTACGGCTCAACAGGGATCACGTATTGTCCCTACTTTATTGGTAACCAAAACTGGGGTTGGGGGCTTAGGAAAAATGGGTAGGACAATCAAGAATGGTCATATCCTCGGCAGTAGATTATTGCATAAATCATAAGCAACCGCAACCTTCCGATACAATGGTACAGTGTTTCAATTACAAGACTCATCAAAGCAAGAGTCCTCCAACTAAGCAGTTCCTAAGGAGACTGAAGTTGGCCGAAAGAAAGTGAGCTATTGAAGGACTTCCCAAACTGTAATCATACAGTAGTTACTCATCGAAGAAAGATTTCTTTAACTGACAGTTTTTTAAAGAGATTGGAGATGGCTGAGGAGAAGGGAACTATTGATAGAACTAATAAAATATAAACCTACATTATTCCGAATTACTAGAAGCATCGAAGAAGAACCTTTCAACTAAAGTGTTTTTCAAAGAGACTGAAGATGGCGGAGACGTAGCTATTGAAAGAACTTGGGAATATAACTTACAGTAGTTCCAGCAATTGCAAGATTGATTGGAAAAAAATCCCTCTAACTATACAGTATTTTGAAGAGCACTAGTGTTGGCCGAGAAGATGGGAGCTATTGAGCTGTTTAAATGAAAACTTACAGTTGTCCCGATCACAAGACTCATGAAAAAAGAACCCTCGAAATGAACTGTTTTTCAAGGAGACTGAATGTGGCCGAGAGAAGGGGTGCTATTGAAAGTACTTATAAACTTTTCAGTTGCTAGACTCATCACAGAAAGGATCCTCTAACTGTACTAGCCGAGGAGAAGTGAGCTGTAGAAAGAACTTAGAATTAGAACTTAAATAGTTCCAATCGCAAGACTCGTCGAATAAAGAAACCTCTGGCTATACAATTTTCTAAAGATACTGGAGGTAGCCCAGAGGAAGGGAGATATTGAAAGAAATAAAAATTACCGTAATTCCGAATACTAGACTCATCAAAGAAAGAACCCTCAAACTATGAATACAGCATTTTTAACTACGATTTCCTTTATTGGGTACCATTTTTCTACTTTTAGTTATCTTTAAAAATGTTACATGGTAAAGGAGTTTATTAACTGATGGGTTAGAAATTGGAAGCGCTGTGAGGTGTCATGTCGAATTTTTTATTGGATCATATCCTATTCTCTACCTCTATTACTGTTCGAAGAACCCTATATGTATATTAAGAGAGTTCATCAACTAATATGTCTAGTACAAATTTCAATAGCTCACTTCCTCTTGACCAACTCTAGTACTCTTCGAATCAGGTTGAAAGGTCTCTACACAAAAAGATCGGAAGATGAGAAGAGTCCCGAATGGCAAGTTTTAGTAATATTGTAAACATCACTCAACACTTTTAGTAATCACCATTTCGTCTCCCGCATACTTCGGGTTGATTGTTGTGAAAGTGAGTGCAGGCTCTCCCAACAAAGATAGAAATCCTGATTAGACGATAACCGTCGAGGTTGTGTTTAATATAGACTGACTGATTTTCGAAATTTAGTCGGCTGCCAACAATGTCTTCTTATTCCTCGTGAGCTTCATCTGAATTTGATTTTCCTTCCAGTGTTCTTTATCTTCTGAATGATTCGATCCTTCAGAACACAAACTACTGGCGGAAGGAACGTACTCTACCGAAATCTATTCGAACGGCGAGACGGATCCGGAAGAAGACCGATATTCTTCCGACACCTACACATTTTCGCCATCGTCTGATTTCAATGTTTCGACGGAATCTTCTGGAAAAAGGGAAATGACAAAAAAGGAAGGCTGGTAAGAAACTCAACGAAATGCCTTTCACTGATCACATGACGCCATAACTGGTTCACTGCAATCCACTGAAGTGTTTTTTATTCTTCAGACACCTGCAAATTCTCGCGATCATCTAATTTCAAAGCTCGTAACATCCAGAAAAAGAAAATGACCAAAAAAGAAAGGCTGGCAGGAATTTTGACGGAGTGCGTTTCACTGATCACATGACGTCCATATTAACTGGTTCACTGCAACCTATTGAAGTGTTTTTCTTCAAAGACTAGTTTTTGAAGTGGAGTTTGTTCAGTTTAGACCGTACAATAATCTATACTTCTTCTGCAGTTTAACGTAAACTTCTCTACATAGATTTAATTGCGAACTCACCGTCCCAGATGTGGAATTCACTGAGGGATCGCGCTGTACCCACAATACCATGTTATAAGTATGATGATGTGTGTAAGCGTAGGTTGCGCATGTGCTGTCTAATAACTTTCTATTCGAAACGATGCATGATATTCTCAAAAAAGATAATAAAAATCACAGGCTGCGATTGTGTCTCCCTTCCAAACTTTTCTCTTTGCGCAGACTGGGGAGCGATGAGATTTCTGTCGAGAATTTATTATAGATTTCAGAAATATGAAGCTTCTTCTCAGCTGCGATCTCAAAAGCGATGAAGCGATGAGGACCTTCTCAGACACGAGAGGCGCGACATAATGGCGAACTGTACGCTTGCAACAGTTCTTTCATTCATGCGGCTGCGTGTATAACCGACTGCATTGGGATCCTTGCGGAATCCTGATTGCTCACATTACCGTCATCTACCGATTACCGTACCAACCCTGCTGTGAAACACTTGTGAGAACACTTAGTTGATCAGCCAACAGTAAAATTTTGCAATCATTGTCAAAATCGTCTAGATCTCGCATGTCTTCCACTACGTGGACACTTCTGCCTGTCGCACATTTTGGGGAAGAATCCTTTTCCAGTCTCGAGAACAGCGGGTGGGCAACGATTTCACGTCTTGTTCAGTCCAATGAGGATGTGATCGATGTTTTCGGCTAGAAGTATCATCTGTTTAATGTGCCTCTCCGAGACACAGACCTGATAAGCAGGCCGCGACATCTACATCTCTTCAATCACATTTATCGTTATTTATCAAGCCAACTTTTCAAGAACGTACAAAGTAGAAGCCGTCACTGGGACATTATGTGCAATAAAGTTTCGTAACTTCAAGCTGTAGTACACCGTTTCATAACCCTATCCATAATCTACAAAGCCCCATCATGTCGGCTCATATCGTACAGCGTTGAGGAGTTCAAGTCAAAATCTCGTAAAGAAAGAGTGTGAGCAAAGTGGTAGAATCACATAGAAGAATAGTTGTGGAAAGAGATTCAGGAAGCTACTAGATGTGGCGTAATACTGAACTAAGTAAAGAACTTGACATGACGGACGACCGAAACTACCTTTTCTGAAAACATTTGTAGTGCCGGCGCACGCTTAATTGAATTCTAATCAAATCCGCCCAAAAATAATTGCCGAATCACAAGGTCCAATCTTATTTACTAATTTCTCAAATCTGAAAACGACTAGTACATACCTGTAGGAAGCAGGATCACTGAGTTGGTGAGCTGTTTGACAGCGAAAGGTTACTGAAGAAGCAAGATTTGCTTTCTAGTTTGTGGCATGGCGCATATTTTCGAGCACTCATTGATTTCCAGCGACGTTGATTTGATAGCTACATCTGATCTCAAATGCCTTTCAATATTGTTGGGCACGGGGACCGCCGATGCATAAACGTACAGATATTCAAAGATTTTGCGATCCTCATCCGCCTGTGCGGTAGAACCGGCGCCTGCTCGCCCAAAGGCAGCAAACATAACTCACGTTTTTGTTTTGACAGAACTTTTAATGAAATCTCAGCTTAGAAACTGCTTGATTTGGAAGCCATCGGGTCCTTCACCCTTGCGCCTTCTTCACATTATAACTCACAGAAGATCTGTGAGTCTCAGAACCTTACGGTCAGGGTTCGTCTCCATGTGTGGGACTAGAAATTTTATGCTCCGCTGTATTTGGAATGAGCTCTAAGATGCGGATGAATAAACAAATAAAAACATTCAAACCATGGAACAAACGCAAACAGAATGAGCAAACAAACAAATAAAAGACAAGTGTTTATGCGAAACGAGAGACGAAGACGGTGACCCTGTAATTCTATGCTATACGTCGTTATTGTGCTCAGAACGAAGTTTAAGCTGCTAGTTATACAAATGAATAAAAGAAAACAAAATTCAAGTGTCAAAACAGATCAAATAAGCAATATGAAAAAGTGGAAAAAGTATGCCAAAGAATGATACAAGTTTGAGTATTTAGGTATGACAAGGGTCGACGAACACGTACGATACCTCCTCGAATATGGGGCGAAAATGTCGTGGTACACACTTGTGGGATAGGGAACATTTTATTGGGTTGATGGCTGTGAAGTCGAGAAACTTGAACTTCACATCAGAGTCTGTACGGGAGGTGACTCGTGGATAAATGTATGGCAAGCAAGGTTGTAAGTAAGTGAGGTGATGTTTGTGGTTGCCGGAGGAAAGTCAGGTGAGCTGTTTTTGCTTAAAATGACATTTGGTTTGCCGTCAGCTTTCGGCTTGATGAACGTGCAGGAACTATCAGGAGCGGCGCAGCGGCTCTAGTAGCGAGTTCAGCTATGGCTATCATGTGGAAACTGCAGAAATTAATTCGGCGAAATCTTCTGACGTGATTTGAAGAGCGTTGATGAATGGTTAACGATAGTCGAAGAAGCGGCAGCTTGAAAATGTTCGTCCAGGGAAAGAACAGTTTCAAAGCATTCGCGTTGAGCAGCACATCGCTCTAGCAGCTGCTCACGAGGTGCCGGGTGGAAGAAGGCACGAAGCCAGCTCTCCGTCCTGCAGATGGTTTTGTCACGGTTGTAGCGATTACGCTAAGGAGGTAGAAAGAAAAAGGTGTTGTAGCCACGGCGGTTGAGATACAATGAAGACGGCGGATGAAAAGGTATTGAAATATGACAGCATATTTGTTTTCCATGTGTATTTTCGAAGCTCTTGGTACTTCACTTTATTGGTTAGCTTTCGGCATATAATGCCTTCTTCAGACCTTAACTTTACAATACATATGTAGTTGCAAACGACCAGTCAACAATCAGTTACTACATGGAACACATCGGATCCTATCAAACCAACCGGAAACGTTGGGGAAGAGGGGAGGGGAGTGGACCTATTGGCGGGGAACTTGAAAGCACTTCTCCTGAGGCGACGGAGTGTTATCATTCAACCAGTCTCAGGAGGTCACCGCATCTCCTCCTTTGCGTTGATTTCCGGTCGGATACGGTATATTTCCCGTGCCTCCATGATTTTCCTTTCCAGAGGTCGTACCAAACATCTATGTAAAACTCTCACATCGGAAGATGGAGCGTTCTCCTTCTCACGCCTGAGTGTACGATGCCTGGAAAAGCTGCTGTGCAGGTAGGCAGCGGTATTAGCCGACGCTCTTCTATGGTCGTCCAGGCGGATCTTCAGGGGTCTTGCGGTCTCCCCCACGTACTTCTCTCCACATCTTCTACATTGAATCAAAAAGACGGTGCCTTGAAGCTCGCAGATCTTTTCAGATGTACAGTAGCGACAAGACTGCTCGCGGCACCGTTTCTCGTAGATTCGAGAAGATGTCAGGAGATCCTTCGGTGTAGGGAGAGGTCGGAAAACAAGTCGAATAGGAAGCTGGGAGTTCTCCACGATGTAGTTCACCTCATGTGCCATTTTGCCATTAACAAAAGGCAGTATGAGGCTCACACCGTCAGC
>UZAF01017833.1:23865-36802 GCA_900617895.1 Haemonchus placei
TTTTTTCAGAATGGTACGGTATGGATAAATCATCGCCTGTCCGTGAAATCTCCATGTAACCTCGATCTGAGGCAATTTCCATTTGATGTACAAAGTTGTATACTCATTTTGGAGTCATACAGTCATAATGCCGAAGAGGTGAGTCGTAAGCAGACGTTGTAGTATTTTACTTTGCTAGAACTTCATGGTAACCTAAGTGTACGAATAAAGGACTCCTACGCTTCCAATTCACCCACTCTGACGATCTTGTGACCTCAATAAAAGGCGAGATTAGCTTGTTGGTGGTATGTGACCGATACGTAGTAGAAGTACCAAGTGGGAACTGTGCTGTCATTGACCAAAGTCTGTGGTTGATCATTGAGATGACTAGGAAGAAGAGACTTCTACTTCAAAATGTATTGCCGGTACCTGGGAAGATAGCAGTCTCCAGAAGTACCTCTTGTTTATTTACAACTATTTCATGCCAATTTCAGACGTTTCTTTTTTTCTGAAACATTACGGCTGTAACTGATGAACGAGATGATAATTTCTGATAATCGCGGATGGTACTTTTTCCAAATCTGCATTTTTACTTTCTCAGAGCCCCCGATTGGTGCTTGAAAGACGAAAGTTCGAACAGAAATAATTGCTTTTCGAACAAGTGAATTCCAAACCAGTACCGCACTTTTTACCAAAATCTCTTTCTGTTTCTTTCTCACCTTATTCAGTTTTTCGCTCAGCCTCCTTTCTGCTTTTGCCTCAAACATATTGTTCTGACCGGTTCAAATAGCATCATGCTATTCCATTTTCTTATGAATTTCCTTTAGTGGATTTCGTTAACCAATTTAGATGATTTATGGAATTTCCTACATGCCATAATAAGTGACATGTGGACCAAAAATGAAAGTAGCAATTTACAGCGTTGCTATAGATTTTGACAAATGGATGGGAGGTTACTAAAATAGATCAATTTTTCAAAACCTCTTGAAAGGCATTCATAGCATTTTGAAAGGCAATCATATATGGAAACATCGGCGATAAGCCGCAGTTTGAAACGGCTGGCGTGACTTGCATTCACTTTTCTTTTGGGATGTGCCACTCACTCAGGAATCAGTAAGTATCATGAAGGTAGTGAAGTGCGTATATGGCTTACAGCTCAAAGTTTATTAAAATTAGTTGTTATTCCTAGTTGAGCCGAGCTTTCTTGTTTTTAAAAAAGTCTGTTAGGAGTGGAGATGGGTAGTTCCCTGTGGGGTGTTTTCCGGTACTGTGCTACATTCCATCCACAGAAAGACCCGATTGCACTACCATTTATTTCAGTCGCATTGAAAATTTTCAGCTTTCCATATATGAATGCAATAAATTCATAGCCCAAATAAGTAAAGAAGGTTGTGCTGAATACAAAGTAGTAATACTAAATAGAAAAAGTGATTACTGGTCTCACAGAACATTCGTGTTAGGACCTGCGATAATTGAGTACCAATTATAAAGGGTAACCAAAGCCATCCTCGGGGCACCAACCTGTGTTATTTCAGGTACAACTGCGTTGGATGGAGGAGGCTGTGACGCTAATGAAACCAATCCAGTTACCAGACTTCGACATGGTTCACTATGAGACTAAGAAAGAAAACCTTCTCTATCCAAATGGATATTGGGACCAATTACAGGTTTGTTTGGGAAATTCTCATATACTGCTTTACTAGAAATGGAATCTCCTTTTTCATTTTCTCTTTTCAAGAAGTGAAACTGATAAAGTGCAAAATAAAGGCCAAGATATGAGTAACGCTCTTAGTCACAAAGCTAAAGTACGTCAGTATTTCCTACTAACGCACCTCGATTATTGCGTTCCCCCGGGCTTTTTGTCGCCTCACTCTTGCAGCTGTTTCATTTTATGAGATTTTTTCATTTTTTTCGATGAAAAATCACTAAATTTTCGCTCATGAATAACTTTAAATGCTGCTAACTTAGAGGGTAAAGCAAAGTACGGTTTAGTGATTTTATCCTGTCGAGCGATACTAGGACTAAACGGTGGACCGTAGAGAAACTAGAGCTCCGTAGCTTCCCGGGGTTCCATTCCTAATTTGATCTGGCGTCGTAGACTTACAAAACTTTTTGTGGTAACTCTCTGGGAGCCCTTATAGTCTCCGGGTTGTACTTGGCTTGTTTATAATATTTCCTACAATCGTTATCTATTCTATTCCTACCGGAAATGGTTTAGAAGAGTTTTCTACTCGGAATGAATGTAATCCCTGATAACACCCTCAACCACAATTCGATGCCTGTAATCATCCCATTTTTATACCAACTTACTTTTATCCAGCAAGACCTTTTTATATTCAAAGGTTTTCAAAGGGTGCGATAGTACTCGTATCTTGGGTCCGGGAACTTCTCCCTTGTCACGGCGTCGCACACGCCGCACCCGCCGCGTACCGCAGGATTGCGANTGGCGGGAGGCGGGGTGAGTACGGTAATTGCAGTGACATTTGCCGCATGCCGCAAGGGAGAATGCCGCGATAGGGGAGAAGATCCGTTACCCCTCGTATCTTAGATAGTATAGTATTTTCTGTTCACGTTTCGATTCTTCTGATCCCATTTCTAATTTTCAACTAATGCTCTCTCACTGAGGACTTGAAAAGCACCTGTAGTACCAAAAGATAATATGCCGCATTTCCTTCGCCCATTTTTATATTTTGAACATGCCTATCTTCGCATGATATCGAAATGAGCGCTTCTTTTCGTTATGCATTCGATGAACCTCATCCATGTTGTTCATCCATCATTAAAATAGCTGCTTAAATGCCTTCCATTTTGACGCATGGCAAAAAGCCGACGCGTTTGGTGTTTGCCATGGACACGCAGTGTGTTCTGAAAATGTCATTTGGGAAGGCTTTATGAAAAGCTTCCAATTAGAAGGGATTTTCAGAAGACTATCGGTATAAAAAGAGTAGAGCGGTCAATTGGATTTGATTTCATCGTTGCAACGCTCCATTCAGTCGACATCCACCAACAGTGAGAGTGGAGAACCTGAAGCTTGCTTGCATCTGAAGGGTCCATTCAATGTGTAGTTCAGCTTTCTCCACCTACGAATTTTTGGGTGAAAACTGACTGTCCTCAAAGGATAAGCAGTTTGAGTGACGCTGGGTTGCAACTGATTGCTCATGTCGATATGAGGGAAAGGCCTGAGTTCAAAGGCAATCTCTACTCTAGCATTCGGAGCTCCTCAACTGCTTTACTTCTTGAAAAGCTACTTGGAAGGATTTTCACATCTAGAACAAACCTATTACAACTGCATTTGCAATATTCTTGAAAATACCTGGGGAAAACCACGGGAATCATGAAACTATTGTATGGATTTACATATGTATGCCATCCTAGAACTTGAGTTCTTCCCTTCCTCAAATAATGCCCTCAATGTATAGAGGGATTGAAAAGTCGCATCGAAATACTCTTGCTAACTTATCGGAACACCGCATTTAATTTATCGGAATCTTAGAATTTTCCTAAATCACTTGCACCCAGAAATTCATTTTGAAAGCCATTGAAGACTTGGAATTCTTGTATCTTCTAGCTTGTCTTGGCTCGGAAATGATGCACTGCTAGGCAGCGCCGCTAAGCATAAATATGATCTGTGGACTAAATTCGTTCTGGACTAAGCAGCAAGCAGAAATATGTTTGAATATGGACTCGGTCAATATACATATACCGTATTTGAGAAAAGGGCCGAATGACTCACCTGGACATTGGTCAGAGGTGCAAGACGACCTGTACTTGAAATCCTTTATACTTCCTCGGATAACTTTGCTGGAAAGCTTTTTATGTACCCAAAGGATTAAACAAAGCTAGCTTTCTACCACTTTGGGTCACTTCTTTGATCCCGGCACGAGGAAAACGGATGCTAATCTTGAACACTCTCCTTGGATCGTTGATGTTTCAGGTTGTCTTCACGTTCAAACGCCGTTATGGATTCTACATCATTCAAGCTTATGTGCCAACATATCTGACGATAATTGTTTCCTGGGTATCCTTCTGTATGGAACCAAAAGCGTTGCCAGCACGAACCACTGTCGGCATTTCTTCATTGTTGGCTTTGACATTTCAGGTGATGAAAGTCACTCCATTAACTGAGTTTTAATTTCAAACGCCGATTCTAATCGATTTTCAATTCTTGATGCTCTAAAATTATTTAATTATTCGGAAAATGTGCAGATGAAATGGTTAATTTGTTGAAGTGTTTTTCCTTTCCTGTCTTCCTTTCAAAGAAAACTTCTAAGCGTGTCGATTTCAGTTCGGGAACATCCTAAAGAACCTGCCTCGCGTTTCGTATGTCAAAGGCAAGTTTGTATGGGACTTTCGTGAAAATCCCTTCTGAGTTGGGCACATGTTTAGCAATGGACGTGTGGATGTTGGGCTGTATCTCATTCGTCTTCGGTACCATGGTCGAATTGGCCTTCGTCTGTTACATAAGTCGATGTCAGAATAGTGTGAGGAGGTAGGTTTTCCTCCTAAAACCAAAAAAAGGAAGCTCTGAACTCATATAAAAGTGAATCCGTAATGCATAATTAACATATTACAGCAGAAAGGCAAAATAATAAATGCATGCGAAATAGAGCAACTCAAGTAGGACTTAATATAATAAATCACAGATCGAGAAGGGATTGCGTAATTGAAGAAGGACGTATAGCTCACAACTGAAAAATTGACCTAAGAAGGCTCAAGCGTAATGCGGAAAATGCCATTTTCAGTGCTGAACGTCGCAAAGAACGTTTTCGCACATCGCAAGTTTGGACAAATGGGTCTTGTAGGAGTCGAGCAGGAAACATCAACTCGAATGGGAACAACAAGCATGGTGAGCAATTATCTTATTAAGGGTTATGGCGAGGAATGATCAATCAAGTAATACATGCCCCCGAAAAGCCTTAATTTGTTCACGAGGGACAGGAAGCGTTAATAAGCATCCGAAAGTACCTTACAAGCGTTCTCAAATTTGAAGGACAACCCCTTTCATCCAACTGAGGACGTCGGTCGAGAGGTGCGTGGCCATCACTGCATCATTGGATGACACTTCTCTATTGATGTAAAAATGTAAAAAGTCGTGTCACAAATCCAGTCGATTAATTCTGATTGTAAAACTCGATGAAACCCTAAACCGTGCCGTTGGCAGTTTCTGTTCACGCCATGTTTTCGAGCAGTGTGGTCAAAGGTGATCGTCAACCGGTTAGGAGAGCTTCCCTGCAAGGTCACTAGTGCAGCATGTAAGCGTCTTTTAGTGTTGTGGTATCGGATACTGAGACGATGCTAAGTCTAGTGCTGTGAATCTATGTGTATAAACACCGATAGCACTAGAGAGGCTGGTGCTAGAGGTTATGATCCATTCGCTGTGATTTGGCTGCTAAAGGGAGACTTTGATACCGTACAATTACGTCAGTAGAGTATACATTGTTGGTTGACTAACCATAGACAATCGCCCGTTGGAAATTGCTTAAACAGGCTGAGATGCTGCTGTTAACGACCTTAAGATGCTCTTGAGTGCGTAGGCTTTTGGTCAAACAGTGGCCCACTGCCAGAGTTTATTAAAACAGCAGCTGCTACATACACGTCAATGACTTTTTGTGAAAGATTTTCCATGGATCTTACTGTATTACAGATACCCAGACTGCGAATGGCTGCTTGATAAATCGAGGAGCTCAAACAATGCCGAAGGGGCCTTGCACAAATGCACGTCATCATGTTACGACATTTGACTCAGAGCAGCCCCTCACATTTGAGCAGGTAGGGCATTTCTTAGGAAACATGTAAACAGTCCCATCCTGTTGGAGCCTGATAAAAGGAATTCGTATCAAAAATCCAAACTGTATAGTAAAAACCGAGCCTAGAAAAAATTGAGCTCAGAGAAAGTGAATACAAGATGAATCTTTGTGACTGTCTGATTTGACTGTTTTTCCCAAAAGACTCTCCAATTCATGAATGAAAGGAATGGTGGGGACGACAAGAAAATTCTAGTGATACAGCGAAATTGATCGTTCACATGAAAATTTCCGAATGTTATATGTATATGACATCGGTGAAAATGTTGTTCGGGAGGGGGGAGGGCAGCGCCTTTTCGAATCACTGACGGCTAGAGCACAGAGAAGGAAGGGAGCCGTTTTCACTTGTTCATAAAGATGCTTTTTAGCCGAAAGAATATTGTTTTCGCCTTACTTCAAGAAGAGGAGGGGCTCCGGAGTGGGTAGATATGGTTGTATGTGCAAAAAGCTGAGATGAGATAAACATTGGTCGTCCAAATGGCTCACCCACCCCAGAGCTCCTTACCTTCCTAAAAGTGGGAGAAAATACACAGTTATAACATAACAAAAGCTATGAAACGTCCCTAAACACCACTACGGACCCGTCTACTCTCCCTTCCGCTCGCCTACCCTCCCCCCCCCCCCCCCCCCCCCTCCCAACCACATTTTCACCTATGACATCATACACCCTGTAACGTTTGAGTAGCTCATTGATTTCCACCTTCTGGATGGGTAAGAGGGGAGTATGCCTCACTGAAATCACCTTCTCCGTAGATTCATGTCTTTCTCCAACAATCCAGCACTAATGGTCATCAAGAGCAAGGGCCGGTAAGTGGTCAACTCGTGGTATCTATGCGGCTGGCCCTAAAAAAGTTTGAAAGTAAAAAAATTAATCTCCAATTTCATGCCCATAATTTAAAACCTTCCGAGAGCAAGGAATAAACAACCTGGGTGAAGTTGACACACCTGGTTGACAGTTAGTGTGTAAGAAAAGACATACGTAACCAGAAGTAATTATGGCCGAACCTCTAATGGAAGACAGTGACAGAAACAAAAAAGACTTCATCACGAATGGCGCAGCGCAGTTAAAAGCAAAAATAAATCAAATTACAAAACAGCGGCGTAGCACCGCAATCACGGCGAAGAGATTGCATAATGGTAGTGACGGCCTATGTATAACTATTTCCCGCGCGATCTGCGTATTGGTCAAAAAAGAACAAAACAAATCAATTGCACTCGAAGGCCTACGGCCTACACGTGTGACTGGGACTCTATAGTGGTTCGATTCAAAAGTATTGAAGTCATTGATGGAGCCGAAAATTCTGGCTCATCTAGACTACAAGGGCTTGGCATGCAGTCTCATGGGCAGCAGTTCATCCGTGGAGTCATAGAATCAGGCTATCGCTCTCATCACACAATGCTATCGGCTTTTTGAATGTATTGTAGTCTGCTGTGCAGTCAAAGGCTTGAGATCATAGTATTATCTTGTAGGCTTTACAAATGCAGGGCCTTATCTTTTGAGGCCTACTGTTTATCCTTTCTTTGTCTTTGTATAAAGCTACTGCAAAATGTGTTACGGTTAAGAACTGTCAAATTTTTGTCTCGTTTACAGTTGCCATGCGAACCAGAAAGACTATTGTTAATGGAAGAGGTAATGCTGCTTTATAATCGTATCTATCTTTGTTTTGCTGGCTTTCTTTGGCTCTTCCTTGCTCTCAGTTTCCCTTCAGCTCCTATGAGAATTGCAGCTTTTTTCTGTAAACCCGATTTTGTTGATTGAGAAGACAAAACACATGCAAAATTTTTTCAGATGCTTTTCACCATGTTGCTTTGTTGTTTATAGTAGTGAAATGTGGCAAGCAAAGTGCAGCTACAACCTTTGTTATACGTAGCGGTGATAATGCGACTATTATCGCCATCACTGACCCCATCAGGATCATGTAAATTTAGCTCCCCCACCTTCGGGAGAACGAAGGCAGCTGTAACTGCTACCTTCACCATTGTCACTCGCCATGGGCATGTTAGCACTCTCCCCGACTTAGGCCTTGAAAAAACAAAGAGAACGAGGAACTAAGTAATATCCTGCACCCTGGCTTGATGTTTTGTTTCAGGGTCTTTTCTATCCACGCCTAAGACCACCTTTTTTCACGTATATCTAGCTCTCCTCTAGTCACCGCGCAGGTGTCGAACTCTTTTTTCGAAGTTTTCTACTTAGCCCGTCTAACACTCCGCATTTATTCTTATCCTTGACCGTGTTTGGAACCATAGCGTACCCTGCAGCTGCTCTACGCGTCCGAACTTTAACTTAGTTTCCTCAAAAGACAATCCCTACCCTGATAGCTTCTTTCCCAACGGCTTGAGGAAGAACCATCACGGACCTACCATTCAGAATCTTCCCATGGTGTTCACCCTCACTTCGAAAAAGGCAATACAACCACGTCAAAAGTTCAAACCTAACCTGAAGAAGGTTTAGCAGTTGACCTTGATTGAAGGTGCTTCGTTTTTAACAAATCAACTTTGAGAATCGGAAAAAACCCGGCGATGGCATGAAAAATTGCAGTGTCTAGTTGTAACTGTGCCCAAAAAGTAGGGGCACTGGTTTAAGCCTTTGCAAGTGTTGATCTTTTTGTTTGCAATCAAACGCTTCAGTGGTTTTGCTTCTAATACTCAGAAAACTACTCATAGTGCTGTCATCATTTTGAAAATTTTGTGTAGTGTGCGCTGCTAGTGATTTTCTCCATTTTCTCCATGCTTTCCATACAGGCTAAAAAGCATGCTCTTTTTCTAATCTATCCATGTTTCCCTATGAGTGCTTTTAAACATGTGCATGTGAATTTAGTAGTGTCCCTTCTGTTATATGAAAATAGCCATGTTTCAGTTCCGTTCGCCTTCACCAGCGACGAATGCCGGCTGCATAGCGAGGTTTCATCCTGAAGCAGTTGATAAATTTTCTATCGTCGCTTTTCCTCTTGCGTTTACGTTTTTTAATGTGAGGATTTTTATCGATCGGGATTCTTTATCATTTATTGAATACCTCTTTTTGGATATTCATCAATACCACTCAGTAGTCATGGATTAGGTGGTGTAATGGCAAGGGACGCACACGCACAGTAGTGGGTTCGAATCCCGGTTCGAAATCAGCTGAGTCGACAAGGCCTTCTATCTCTCCGGAGTGGGATGATTGGTATAAACGTCTGGGGGATAAAAGTACTGGCTGATACATCGGCTGGCCACTGCAAGTCATTGTAAAGGCAACATACACGTTCTTACTTTGCTATGATTTGAATGGAAGTCGAGTGCAAGGCATATCCCTCTGAAACGACTGATTAACACCCACATTATCCCATCTTTATCCCTTTTTCTCGGTTTTCCTGGATACTAAATAATTGGTTACAATAATTTTTACATTTTGACGGAAAAAAATATTTTAGCGTTAGTTGAGACCAAAGATGAAAGTAAAGCATCCGTTTCAGTTAATATACTGGTGGCATTATTTATCTCAAACTTTCGACTACAAAGTTCAACAAGTATCTTCTCACTAGTGCATTATCGGTTTGGAAACTGGATTATCACAATTATTCTATGCGTTTGGTGTTATTTCGTTGGATGTTCATGTGCATAGGTATATTTATGTTCCCTCCATACCCCAAGGCTGTTAAAAAAATTAGGAGGGCATGGCCTAGTGAGATTACAAGATTCCTTAGACTTTTCATGGATTGTGTGGGTCGGCGTATTGATCAGCACTTTTTGGAATCAATCACTACTTTTTNTTTTTCATTCGTCCATCTTCAAGTTCAGAGACACAGTTGTTTATAATGACAAAATACTTGCGCCGTGCGATGTTTTTAAGTGGAACAATTTATTAATGAACGGCCTGATGCTCCGACGTCATCGTCTTCTTCAGGGGCCGAGGTTCTTCCTGATCGGTAGAACCTCGGCCCCTGTAGAAGAAGATAACGTCGGAGCATCAGGCCGTTCATTAATAAAAACAAAAGTTATTAATCCAAGTATACAAAATTCGCTGTCGCCACAGTCGACCGTCAGTAGCCAGTTAGCCAGTGTCATCAAGTTGGAGACTATCATCAAGTTGGAGACTATCAAAGGCACAGTTCACGATAACCTTGGAGTATCCAGATCGAGATGATTAATTGAAGCGAAGGTCGGGAATAGTGTGATGGTGGCAAAGAAAACACGTGAATAGACGCTTCCAGAGAAATAAAAGGCTTTGAAAAAGTGTGAAAGATCTGCGATGGACGAGAATAGGACGAAAGAATGGCGCGGAACGGGTGTCCGGACGAACTTTCCAATGTGTGCCATTGCGTACAGCTGGCTAGAGTAAGCAAAAACATCCCTTACTGTCGCTATACAACAGGATTGCCTCCGCGATCAGCTGACTGCATGTTGTTGAGGGAGGGTCCCGGTCCGAATAGTCCAACTTCTAGAGCCTCTACACTCATCCACGATCTCGTCCGCCATTGGGTGTGGCGTCTACTGAGCCGGTTTTGGGGCTCCGTTTTTTGACCCTACAGCGTCATAGAACTACCACTCTTTTTGTACTCTTGAAGGGACACAGGCTAATTCTAAGGGAGATTTCAGCAACCGTTTTTATCGTGAATTGTGCCTTTGAGTAACTATAAATTGGTTCAAAGTGCTGATCAATCGCTTCTCCAGAAGCTCACTACTAGGTTATGGCCTTCTAGCCTCGAGCTGTGGAGGATCTATGTTGAAGCACGTGTTTGATGTACAAATTCTCGTTGTTTGAGGTTGAATTCTAATAAGCTTTTTATCCATTTTCCTCTAGCGTCACATGACTAGCACCCAAGGGACAGAAATGGAAAGATTCTAGGGTCAACAGTTGTCTGATTCGACCACACAGGTCATATTAAGCTTTATGCATTATTAAGTATCCTCCTCCTTGACAAAAGTGCAATGCTGTTCCATTTGGAAGAAATGACAACAGTTTCTTCCGGGTGTTTGTATTTCTCCCCGAAATCCTACCAAATGCGGCCGGCAGTGGTTCCCCGGCGGCTACCGGATTTTTTCACTGGAGATTTGAACATTCCTTTCATAGCTTTCGAACGCGAGCTGATGCGGCGAGCGCGACGCGATTTTCGGGGAGAAGATGTCACACCCATTTTCTCTATCTCTATTTCGGCGTTCATTGATAAAGTGGGAGTTCCATGCTCATTCGGTTTAGTAGACCCCAATTGATCGTAAGGAAGTAATCTTCTGTAAACAGTGTGTAAGGCACATCCTCAACGATCAGCTTCTGGATGATCTCCTTTGACCGGTATACTTGTTCAGTGAAAAGTAATTGTAAATGTTTGCTTTTATTGCATCTTGTATGAGTGATTCGGAATTTATGATACTATTACTCAGCTCCAGTGAATAAAACGAGTCCTGCTTCGTTGTTGTTATGAAAATTATCTTATTCCACCAAAAAACATTCGGCAAGGAATGACTGTGGCTCAACTATCTACATAGATGGCTGTTGATTTTTCTTTTTTCACCTTCCCTTTGCAGTGAAGTACTTCATTTCTATTGAGCTAGCAGTTGAAATGAATTACTCCGCTTTAGAGGGAAGCTGAAAAAAGAAAAATGAACTGGAAATCTGATAAGCGATACAGCATATTCCATTCTTTATGCACACAATGTGACCATAAGATGTGGCAGACAACAAACAATCTCTCCGATCCGACTTCGCAAACTCGTCTAAAGGCGATGGTGATGAATAAGAAGCTAATCTAACTTGTTCTACACCTGAACAAGGTAGACCGAGAGAACTATTCACATGAAAGTTCGCCCAAATTGCATTGAAAAAATTGTAATAAGTAATAAATAATATGTAATAAATGTAATAATTAATAATTGTACGGCCACTTAGTTTATTGAGTACATACATGCTGGCAGATGCAAAAGAAGGACCTCGGTCTTAAGGAAGCTCTGGGGCCGCTTACTAACAAAACGTCTATAGTTATAGAAATTGGGTTGTCCTAGTTGTACGAATTCGACAGAATAGCGTTAGAATAGCAACAATTCGCCCTTATCTTGCTGTTACGCGGTTGTCTGTGTATTTATTCTTACAAATTCCAAATCGGGACCAAGTACAAAACTTCTTTATATCACACAAACTTGGGTAATTAAACCATCAATACAAAATAAATACGTCAACAATGCCAGAACTATGTGACACTGCCAGAAAAAAAAGTCATCCAGAGAACTTATGTATGATGATATGGTTAAACGTAGAGATAGAAGTGAGATTGCTAACAGATAACTGAGGCAAAGAACAAAAATAAACAAAGGCATATGAGGTTATGATGAAAATGTTGAGGTAAACAACTTCATTACATAGTATTACTACAAAAGAAAATTGTAATTAGAAGTGAGGTAAGTTGAAGTTATATCAGCGGGATGAGTGCATCGACGTGTAGGATAATACTGGCCATACGTTCTATGGGAACCGAGTTGCGAAATACTCTGTAGAGCCACTATATTCGCGGGCCTTTTAAATCCCAATGTCGTGTTGTTGTGTTCGCTCGCAGAACCATATCGGAATAGCGAGTATTCGCGATGATAATGTCATAGCCTGGTCCGCGAACAGTCCCACATTAAATGTGGCAGAATAGAGGCAGATATTACTCTTTAATTCTATCGCAGAGCCCCGTTTTCGATGTTCGTGGAATTATTTGTGGAGCAGTGTCATGTATACAAGACATAAAAAATGTTCTACGATCTTCTTGACTTAGGTTGTAGATGAGCCGGTGTGGGCATGTGATGTACGCTTACCCTACCGTAACCCAACTGGTATTAAATTGAAATTAGGTGGTGGTACACCCATTGAAATGTCTTCAAGTTCCTATGACCTCTCACAGGGCGAATGGGTTTCATTGCTCATGGAGGACTGCGTGTTATGGTGAGCTGCTGCTTTCCTTCCATCGTCGGCCAGCTTCTCGCTTCTGTAGAGTTTCAGTTTTTTTAATTTTCATCTTCCAGTGTTTGTACATTGGTGGGTATGCTTGTTTTTTTTTTATTTTTTCAGCTTCTTCTTAGATTGGATTTGTGGTAATATCCTACTTACTATAAAGCGCTTAGTCTGTCTGTCCGTCTGTCTGTCTGTCTGTCTGTCTGTCTGTCTGTCTGTCTGTCTGTCTGTCTGTCTGTCTGTCTGTCTG
>UZAF01017834.1:0-40842 GCA_900617895.1 Haemonchus placei
GCAGAAGAACTCACCTGAAATTCTTCATAACACCTGGGCCACGTAGGAAAAATGGTACTCGAATATCGAATTCATAGGGCATGTTTTTCCCTTTGATTAGACCGAATTGGCCCAAGTGATATCCATGGTCAGATGTATAAAAGGCATATGTGGATGACAAGTAGTTGTAATCCCGAAGAGTAGAGAAAATCTGAAAATAGACGAATTGCTTGGATACAAGGACTGCTGCTGCTTGTCAGGTCAAGATGTACCTGATGAACACCGTCGTCAACGCTTTGCAATGTCTGCATACGACGGCGATGTAGTAAGTCGGTAAATGCCACATGCACCGGTTCCATCTTTCCCGTCCTTTGCAGTAACCACTGCTTATCCGGATTCGGGGCATAGTTCCATGAGTCAGTCCTGTAAAGTCGTTCTATTCTGCTAACTATATGAAACTTTGATCTGTTGACATGGTTGCGAGGGCGGAAGACGTCTGGTCACAGTGAAGGTGCAGATCTTGGGGAGGAATTCTATGTCCTAACGCACTTGCCACTTAGAACTGGGGCCTTCCGAAAAACCTCAGCCTATTTTGTTTCAACACACTGATCCAAGAGATTGCCGACGAAGGGGGGCTGGTAAGATTTTTGAGGACTTCAACTCACCTGTGTGAATCGATATCTTCGAAGAGTTCCGCGTACTGTGGCGCTGGATCTTCAGGACCATGTGGAGCTGGGTAACTGATCACAAGGAAAAACGGATCATGACCTTGAGTCAGAAAATGATCCGTGATAAATTTCACAGAGTTGTTGGTGACCAAATCGGTAAAATAATCCTGAAAAGGAAAAAACTTCAGCTAGAATGAGGTCTAGGTTAGACTCTAACCAGCCCATTCAATTGATGTTGGGAAATTTTCCTCGTTAAGTACAACCTTCAGGGTGACATCTCCAGAAAGCGATGTCTCCTACACACGGGTAGAAAGAAAAGGAGTAGAATGCCATCTTTCTAATCACTTCGCCAAATTACAACAAACTTCCGGAATTGAAGTAATTCCACTTAAATAACATAGTCAAAAAAAANAAAAAAAACCTGTCCTGGCCAGCTACATTGACCCTATCAAGCACTCCTAATGTATCTCAGACTTCGGGTTGGTTATCATAACTCACTCGTATCAGTCAAAGGGGCTACGTTTACTTCAAGCTATTCCTCATACCAATATCGAAAGGAAGGGTAAGATAAGAAAGAAAAATAAACACATCGAACCTTTTCGTATTCTCCTCCATACTTGATACGGTTTCCATTTAAATTTACGGTGTAGTTATAGAACTTGCTGTTCTTTACCAAGCCCATCCAATGATCCCAGCCTGGTGGAACATAATTCCTGAAGCGATACTGTTTAGAATCTACTCATCAAAACAGGTAGAATCGAAGGTAGGACGATCGTAGCAAAGGGGCGGAACTGGCATGGCTCGACACATTTTCTGTTGGTAGATAATCAAGCCTGGGCTTTTTTAGGTTGATATTTCACCAACGAGAACGCTCAGAGCATGATTCCGAAGCTGGCATGTATCCACACGATTGCCTTACACAAATTCCAAAGCCCATTTTTCAGTCCCTCTCATGACAAAAAGACTTTGAAAAGTTTTTTTGAAAAACCCACCCTTCATATTCATTCAAATATTTTCCTAGATAAGCTGTATGATAGCCAGCATCCTTCATGTAGACACCTATACTTCGCGGTTCATGAGTTTTTCTGAAAGCGAATTAATAATAATCTAAACTACTCAATTAATTGGGTATTTGTATGAATAAATTAACATTTGAAAGGTACCTAATAAAGAAAGTTCGGCTCATTATGGCTCATGGAGCAGAACAGCGCCTTTGCCGGTAGATGAACTATATTCTTTCTGATTTTTCAGACATGGCACATCCCGAACAGATTCACTGTTCTTGATGAATGATTTATTCTTTTTTCCAGCCGCCACAATGCTTCGAAAACGAGGAATGTATTGCTTGACGTCAGTCAATCGACTTTAGACGCGCCATGCACTCGACTTTTATCGAAAATCTTAGTGACCACTGAGTGCGCAGTTAATGCCATACCAATGTGACAGTAAGTTGGTTTTTATTCTTCTATAGTGAGCAGTGGATTACTGTAGCAGAATACATCCCACTACAGTAATCTTTACACCCTACTTACACACTACACTAATATGGTAGTTAATATCAATATTATGAATTATAAATATTATGAATTAATATTGTTAATTTTATATTACTAATACTTATGAACTGATGATCATGCAGTGATCTTTCAAAATTAGGATTTTCCAAAGACAGAAGATTTGGGAGTCAGTTCTGATGATAACGTTTGGGTGAAACTAATTAGGAAGTTTTCTGTCAACTGAACAATTGAACATTTCATTATTGAATTTAAAAATTTGTTTTGGTTTCATGCTACTTCTCATTTCTTAAAATTTTCTCGATTATTCCCAAACAAAATAAATTCTTGCGTTTAATAATTATTTGTGACTCAAAAAATTGAATAATAAAAAAATTTATTAATTTTTGAATTTTTTTTGTGGTGAAAATAAACTACAACTCACCTCCATTCTTCCCCAGAACAATTATGATTATTTGTATGGACATTGTGATTATGTACATACATTCCAGTAAGTAAACTTGATCTACTTGGACAACAGATCGGTGTAGAGACAAAGCTGAAAATTCTTTTACTCGGGCTGTACTTCAGTAAACTTCGAAAAGCCTCTAGAGTCCTGAATAATTTTTATAAATCTTAACGATTACAAACTCACCCTCCATGGAATTCGGTACCCTTTTCCCTCATCAACCTTGTCACTTTAGGCATGTACTGCATTGAACCAAGTTCAATGTCTTGGTCATCAGTTATAATTAGAATTACATTCTTTTGCCTGAAAGTCAAGTTCAAAATAAATATAAATAAAAGAAACAAACAAATAATGCAAACAAAGCTGGTTCTCCGACATAGCAAATTGGAGGAAGTGGAGGGTTAGACGGACCCCACTTTTCTTGCCTCTTCTACCCACTCTTTCTCACATAATACAATTATAGATGGGAATCCCCCTCATATGAAGGCTGGAAGAGTGTTGAGGACCACATCATCTGATCAATTTAATAAAGGAAGTCGTATTTTACTAATACCACTAGAGGCCTCTTACCCCCTCCCCTCTCTCCCCCATCCTTTCTCGGTAGATGGTTCTTCTGGAAGCCAGGATTGAGAGGTGTAAGTGAGAGATTGATGACTGGGTAGGTTAATGTAACCATGATTTCAACTGTTCAGAAACATGGGCGCTTTCGTGGTTCACCTTCGTTAACATACCTAACCCTTCAACCAGCCTCACGAGTACGTGGTGACTGAGGACCCTGATCGTTAGTGATCGCCTTTTCTTTGATGAAGAAATAGTGGGGCAATAGTTCCATGACTGAAGCAAAACCCCATCCAATCGCGGAAGGGCAATTTGAATTGAGGTCCCATTGGGATTGCGGAATCGGTAGGAGTACCGCCTCGCAGTAATTTTGATTAAAAGAAATCTTGGAAGTTATAAACTCACCCATCTCCATGGCTGTTGGTGATTAGAGCGCTGAGAACCATACAACTGATAAATACTCTCGATTTTCGCTGCATCTTTATTATGTATACGTTATATTAATCTGAAAACGGACGCTTTCTTTTGAATTGCTACCTAGGAGCAATGCTTTTAGTAGAGAATTTCTGTAATATACAGAGGTCATTTAACGGAAAACGGCATTAGGCACATCTCTTCGCCGCGCGGAGTCACCTCAAGTCGCGTGCGGGGAGTGGACCTGATTGGAATGGACATGGATGGTCAAAGAATGGCTCGTGAAGAATGACTCAAGTTGCGATAGGGGGTTATGGATGTCCTTGTCAAATCCGCGCCTAATGGTACACACCTTCAAGGATCACAGTATAGCACCTATACCAGGCTTCCTCGTACCAATTTATAAAGCCTATGGATTCCCCCACTCTATAACAAGGGTTTCGATAGGGTGTGAATCTTTCTATTCTAAAAAGCTTCCATTCCTTAAGTCCTTAAGCAAAATGCTGGGTCCCCCAGAATTGTGATGTGATTCGCGAAAAATTCTGCGCCTCTTCCGTAGTACCGCGATTGCACTACAGTTGACGCCTAATTCACTCGGTATCGTTTTAAGTTTTCAAAGCGTCTTTTACCCCTCTAGACTCTACCGTCCAGTCTTCAAAAAACCTTTCCCACTTGCGAACACAAATCTGGTAGAGGGCAGTCAAAATCGGCACCGATTTGAATCTTTTTCAATTACTTTTTGTTATTTACTTGTGAATCCTACCGTAAGCTTATTCTGGTCTCAAGCATATGTTAGAAATGCTATGAATTTTATGCAGTATCATATATGTAAGGTTTTTCTCGAGGAATTCTCTGTGTTGGCTGTAATATTCTTTACACCGACGGTGTTTAATGTTGGTATCTGGCCATGGCTACTGAAATAGTACAGCTGTCTAAGCAGTACTGCAAGATAAGGACTGAAATCCATCTGAATGATTCAAAAACAATTTCTTTCGTACCTAATCATCATTTTAGATTGCTTAATCGAAAAATTTGAACAGATGTTTCTGGAAATTGCTCTCAAACGAAGTTATGCAAGTATAAGTTTCTGAACTTCCAACCATTTTCATTGAATTTAGGAATACAGTTTGAAATACTACCTTCTGGGAGGCGGGGTCTAAATTACAGAAATCGAATTGAATAGTTGGGCGCAATATCTATCCCCCATTGAAAAACCAAAAACTAAACTCACTTTAAAGTATCGATTGATAAGATATTAGTATTGGCTTCATAAGATAGAAACCCTTGTTTCCGTCGTAATTTTTTGAATATTCTAGATCACTGAAAGTGAAAATGATCAAAAAACTTTGAATTCTTTTGAGTACAAGGTAAAAGTCGATATTTCAAACTGAAGAGATGATTAGAGTTTTCTAGCAAGAACGATGATAGCAACAGAAACGAAAGAAACTTCCTAAGTGGCGTTTTTTGGATGGTTTTAAAGAAAAATGTAAAGTTCAACGGATCTTGGTTCAGAGCGTACGCGTGCACTCGTCGGGATAAATCCCGATCGCGATATCCCGAGCCCCTTGCCGCGTGCGATGTCGCGCCGCCGCGTAGCATTATTTTGTGCAAAAACTCTCTATTCGCCTGCATTGCTGTGATACATCAGAGTTCTTTACTTATTAGAAGGGGCAGTAAACAAAGTTCTAATAAGGTGCCGTGCTGATGGGATCTTCTTAAGTAGAGTCGTATAGAAACTTTTTCGCAGAAGGTTTTTTGTCATTTTTTTTCGAATAAGAACTCAACGTTTTGTGTTTACAACTGTTGTTTGTTGTTTACCCCTTCGGTTAATGACTGCATTTCAGGTAAAAAATGCGCACCAAGATTGACAATCGAATACGGGTACTAATCGAGAATGGTGTTGCAAAGGGTCACCGAAGCATGTTTGCCATAGTTGGTGACAAAGGACGAGATCAGGTAGACTATCACCTTTTCGCCGTTTTCATGACTTTCATAATCTGTTTGAATTCCTTGTTATGACTTTTCTCATCTATATATACTCTTCGTGATCAGAGCATGTGTCACTTTAGCTAGATTAAATGCGGTCGCTGAAGAAAAACAGCTGAAACTGCTGAGTCAAACTGTTGCTAAGGCGGTGTAGGTAGACCTGAATGTCGCAAAAACGCTAAAGCTCGACCCATGCGCTGAATATTGATGAAAAGGTGTAACAATATGGGTAGTTGGGATGCTTCTTGCTTGAAACAGGGTTGAGCGCTATCCAGCAACCTACCTCTAGACGATATCCGTGACTAGCATCTTTTGTGAGAGTATAATTTCTAGTTCAACCTTTTCTTTAGTAGACAAAAAAGACTTTATTCCCTACAAAATTTGAAGGTATGTCACCCTACTAATAAATTTTGTTTGTCAAGCCCCTGCAGAAAAACACTTTTCCAACTTTTGTCCGGATCGGTGATGGAGGTAAGGAGGGAATTGTAACTGAGGTATGTAGCTGGTATACGCTTTTCATTCAAGAAAACCCTGGATTGAAATAATGGAGGATTCTTGGGCATTTTGACATGACTTTAATGAACTTTCCAATCTCTCGCTATTCTAGGGTAACGTCCTGTAAAGTGTATACTTGTATAGTACTGCAAGCCTAGTGTTCTGTTAATTTTTAAACTACCAGTTTTTCAGATTCCTGTTCTCCACCATATTCTATCGAAAGCAACTGTGGCTGCTAGGCCGACGGTATTGTGGTGCTACAAGAAAGAACTTGGATACAGTTCTAATAAGAAGAAGCGAATACGTCAAATTCACCTGAAATCGTCCGTCAGCACAATTTCGGTAATCTCTTTTCGTCTAGCAACTTTCCAGCGCCATAATAATGTGTTCTATGAGTCAGAATGGTATACTTAACTGAGGTTTTTATGTAACTCGCAGCAGGTTGCTTTTACCTATGGTGCAATTTAAATATGCATAAAGAGCAGCTTAAGTTTTTGAATTTGCTATCATTTAGGAAGGTGATCCATTCGAAGTTTTCATATCAATGACGAAAATCCGCTATTGCTATTATAATGAAACTCAGAATATATTGGGAAACACTTACGGGATGCTTGTATTACAGGTTTGTTAGGATTTGCTGAACGATTTGGTTCATTGAAATTATGAATAGTATTTCAAAGGACTTTGAAGCACTTACACCTAATCTTTTGGCTCGAACTATCGAAACCATCGAGGGTGGAGGCATTGTAGTGTTACTGATGAAAACAGTGAATTCATTACGGCAACTCTACACGATAGCAATGGTCAGTTTGCCATGTTTAATAGCTTTTGTTCTTGGTTTTTATTCGCTATCGAGTGTACGTAGATCTTTTGTTGTGTATCCATTCGTATTGACGGAGTGGTTTTGACGATGTGCCATGACGAACCAAGTCGGAAGGAGGAGTTGTAATTATGACAGAAAAGGTGTGGGAACTATTGAGTAAGCAAGGCCTACTTCATACCCACATTTTTGAACCTTCATTCGGAATGATTCTTAATCTAGTCAAACTTTTCTTTTTACATAGCCATCTGCTTTCCCACGCTAGTCATTTCCATCATCATTTATGTTTTTACTGTTACGTTAACCATAATTCAAGTGAACTATCCATGGCGTGTTCTTCGTTGTCGCTTTCAATCACTATCGAATTAGTTATGCACATCGACTAACTATTTACTTCTATCATGAACAGCTCAGAGCTATTCCATCTTTCCCACGTTCGTTGGGAAAAATTATACTCGAAGAAGTTCTTAATGAAAATCGCCTTGAAGGATTTGATTAACATACCTTCTTTTCAGGACGTGCATAACAGGTACCGTACCGAATCTCACACTGAAATTGTTGCCCGATTCAATGAGCGATTCATTCTCTCGTTAGCTAGTTGTAAAGATATAGCCGTCGTCGACGATCAACTCAATATTCTCCCGATATCTAGTCATATTACGACACTAGAACCAGTACAACCGTCTTCGAAGGTAATTTACTTTACTGATATTCCAGTTGGTAGCCGTATTTTGGCTGCCTCAGATATGCTGGAAGAGCTTGAGCATTTTCGTGTTCTGTAGAAATTCCATGTGCGATCAAACATTTTTCGATTTTCGTCCTCTCACCGTTTTTATATCCTTTTCTGATATCTTGCCAGATGCGGTGCACGAACCGTAATTCTTAAATGTTTTCCTTACAATTTTGATTAATAAGAATTGTGATGTTGGAAAAGCTTTTGTGATTGCACAAAGATTAGATGATGGTATATGGGAGAGCTGTCCAACAGCCTCTCTGAAAGTGATCTTTACAGTAGTTCTAGAATGTTTTCCAGTAGACAGAGTTGAAGAAAAGTTTGTAATGTCTTATGTCCGCCTGAAAATCCGTCGTGTTACCGATTTGAAGTAACTCTTCAGAATGTTCATTTGCAGAATGCTGTCTCTCCATCAGAAGCAGAGCTCAAAACCTTGAAAGATACCATGAAGGACACAAAGCCTATTGGTCCGCTACTCAATAAATGCCGAACAGCATGTCAAGGAAAGGCTTTACTCAGGTAAGGTAGTCGGTTAATAAAAAAGAATGTCGATAATAGCTTGCCTCTAGGTTACTCGACGTGATAACTGATAAGGATTTAAATGTAACCTGCTCGATTACAGCCGCAAGAGGTCGAGGAAAATCCGCTTCTCTAGGTAACCACTTCAAATTGTTTTTGCAACTCGAATGTTTTGTAAGCATTCTTACCAAACTTTCTTGTATTGTTTTGGAGCAACGAATAGTTGAGTTTTCAAATGTTAAGGCTTGGCACTGGCTGGAGCTGTCGCTTTCGGCTATTCAAACATTTTTGTTACATCGCCATCACCTGAGAATCTTCGAACACTATTCGAATTTGTTATGAAAGGATTCGATACCATGGGGTACCAGGTAAATACCATAGATGTATCTCATCGCTGAGTCTCAAGTAGAGCTTCTGTTCGAATTTCAATCTTATATTTTCAAGGAACACATTGATTACGAACTTATCCAATCTACGAATCCAGAATTTCAAAAGGCGCTTGTGCGAGTTAACGTTTTCAGAGAACATAGACAAACTATTCAGGTAGGTTCGCTTGCATCGTCAGTTGTTATTCATGAATACCAGCAAGGGGCAGCAGGCCTAGGACTTTCTCAAATTATTTAAAAAAGTAAGTAAGTCATGGGTGGGACTTGATTTACTCATCACCCCTCTCATAGGAGATTTTCGATGCCATTTAGTTCTTTTCTTGAGTTTGGTGGTTCTGTTCAGGGAACAAAATTGTGTATCTTCTGCTTTTATTTGTACCTTCCAGTATATTCATCCTTCTGATGCTGCAAAACTGGGTCAAGCTGAACTCCTAGTTGTGGATGAGGCTGCTGCGATACCACTGCCATTAGTAAAAGAGTTGATTTTCGGTGAGAACTCTTTATTGCCGGTGTTCAAGTCGACATTTTTTCCGAGTGTTTCCGATTCTCCAATTTATTGAGCCGATTTTATTTTTCATTTTTTTACTTTNTTTGAGGTCCTTATATCGTGTTTCTTGCCTCAACGATTAACGGGTATGAAGGAACAGGACGAAGCTTGTCTTTGAAGTTGCTCCAACAACTTCGTCAACAAGCGGCAGGAAGCATCAAGGGAGAGAAATTAGCTTCAAGCAAAGGTATTGGGTTTCCTATCCATTGCCCTCTTCTTGATTGAATATATTCTCTTTACTATTGGGTGCGTTTAATGTGAATCATGTTACTGAATAATCGGAATTATCGTGAACGTATGCTAATTATAGGTCGCAAACTGCATGAGCTCACGATGGAAGAAAGCATACGATATAAACCAGGTGATGAGGTGGGTATTACCTAGCTAGATTGTCTATTTTCTTTTTTTTTATTACTGGCTGCCTGGGGCCACAGTATATTTCAGATAGAACAATGGTTAAATCGTGTGCTCTGTCTGAATGCTGGCAACATTAATACGCGTCTTTCTTGTGGCACTCCACCACCAAGCGAATGCGAATTGTAGGTTTTATGCTCGTCGAAATTTTCTAAATAATTCCTAATCAAGCGATTACTATCTTCAAAGGGCATATTGAATGATTCAAGAACGATTCTGAAACATTTTCATTCTTTACCGCCACTGCGCGCGAAGAAACAAATGTTTTTTAAAATTTTTTGGCGGGGCAGGTGAGACCAGTTGTAGTGATCACGGCGGTTAATTCAGGTACATTGTCAATCGTGATGCCCTGTTCTCATTCCATAAAGCCTCTGAAGCGTTTTTACAACAGATCATGGCGATCTATGTAGCTGCTCATTATAAAAATTCACCAAATGATTTACAGGTGCGCAGTCAGAACTATAAAGTTTGCTTTGCATTGATGTGGTTTATGAATTATTTTCTATGAATCGTTTAGATGCTCAGTGATGCTCCAGCTCATCACTTGTTCGTTTTAATGTCACCAGTGAAGGAGGATCAGTCATCTTTACCAGAGGTACGTGATTCATGCGAGTTCTAGCATAGCTGTGGGATGCATTTTGTGAGGACTTTCCTGAGGTCCTGTTTGGGTTGTCATTTGACCTGCAGTTCCTTTGATAGTCCTTTTGTTCGATTTGGTTTTGTGATGGCGGTTTTGCGAGGGGATATCAATTTTGTCATAGATTCTATGGATTTATTTCAGGTACTTGCACTGGCACAAGTTTGTCTCGAAGGCAATTTGTCAAAGGAGTCTGTATCCGGTGCAATGAACAAAGGAAAGAGAGCAGCTGGGGATTTGCTCCCGTGGACGATCTCTCAACAGTTTTTGGTTAGTTTTTTTTTTCTAAATAAATAGCTTCTGTGTTGTTTTGGTTTTCCTCTGGTTGAGTCCCGAGTTATGTAGTGTTTCTTCAGGACCACGACTTTCCAACGCTCTGTGGTGGACGAATCGTACGAATCGCGGTGCATCCCGATTTCCAGTCGATGGGTTATGGTACTCGTACACTTGAACTCTTGGAAGAGTACTATCTCGGTCATGTACCATCTATTGACGAAGGTGTCAAGGAATCTGTAAAAACTGTAAAGGTCACTAGTTGTTCAGTTCAGCTCATGAACGTGCAAGCTTATTTCAAATGTTTCCAAGACATTCCAGGACGGGCATACAGTAGCTTTGTTAGAGGAGCAAATAGCACCTAGAGCTGATCTTCCACCTCTCCTCATGCGGCTCACTGAGAGGAAAGCGGAACGTTTGGATTACTTAGGTAAGATTCATACCTTTGGTTTCGGTACAGCTTGATGTGCATTAACAGCTGATATTTTTCAATAGGTGCCTTCTATCTCTCTTGTAGCTTCATGAAAATAGTTTAGGTGTATCATTTGGACTGACATTGAATTTGTTGAAATTTTGGAAAAAGAGCGGCTTCGTACCTGTTTATCTTCGTCAGACACCTAGTCCACTTACTGGGGAGTATACGTGTGCTATGCTGAAAAGGATGAATGGTGAGTTCAGTGCCTCGTGATATTTTACTTTATATGTGTCTATGATTTCTTGTTATCGAAGAATTTATTTACGTTGCTGTACAATTGGCATAATTCAGTTTGAAACATATAATTGCATTCCTGGGATTCCATTGATGTTCACAGATTGGTGTGATGAATTCCCCCATTGTTCACTTAGGATAGGTTTCACCGCGTTTACCGCTGCGCCGTAGCCAATGAGGCACCCAGCTCCTGTCACTTCGTAGGGTCTTTGAACATATTTGAAGGGAAAGCAATGACCCAACTAATGTCAGCGTATCGTCATTTACTGCTCGGTCTACCAACATTCATGTAATCAATAGAATGAAACTATTATACGATGCGGGAAGCTTAATGAATTCAAGTTTGAGTACTTTATTCAAGATGAATCTGAATCGTCCGATTCTTGGCTTGCTGCGTACTTCCGTGAATTCCGTACACGGCTGCTGTCCTTGCTGTCATTCGAATTCAGGAAATTACCAATAAACCTTGGTTTGTCACTTTTGCAAGTGAGGAATAAGGAAGTGACGGAAGCTCTGCGTAATAGCAGGAAGAGTAAGTGTAGAATGGTTCGCTTTTCTCGATTGTTCTCTGTTTTTGATGAAGTTCAATGTTTCAGCGATCACTCGTGATCAGTTGGCTATGTTCCTTTCAAATGTTGATCTCAAACGGCTATCAGAGTATTCGAGGAATTTGGTTGATCATCAAATGATTACTGATCTGCTTCCTACTGTATCTAGATTGTATTTCGGAGATCAGTTGAGGGAAAATGTAGGTGTGCTTGGTACACTATCCGTTCCAGTTTCTCTAGCTGCTACCTTACCGCTACAGTCACGTATCCGTTAAGGTCAAACTCTCGACTGTACAAGCCGCTGTATTGCTCGGGTTTGGCCTGCAACACAAGAATGCAGAAAATGTCCAGGAAGAATTGGATATTCCCCAAAGTCAGGTGAGACTTTACCTTTCCGAACTTTCTTTTTGAGAGCACCTAAGCTTCATCAGTTCATCTTTTTATTATCACAAGTAATTTCATGAAATTGTCTTTCCACTCTATAGGTTTATGCTCTTCAATCGAAAACCATAAGGAAATTATCGGACGAGTTTGATACGATGTGTATGGATTCTATTCGTGAGCTTATTCCTGACAAGACACGTGATGTGGACAAGGAAGAGCAGTCGGCTGCTGTTTCACACTTGAAACCCTTGGCTGAAAGTCTCGAGGTTGGTTTCATCCTTCTCTTTTTTCCTTTTTTTTCCACCGATAGTTAACGGACATTATCGTTTTTTTCAATTTCGCACCCCCTCTTTGAAACGAAATTTCGCGTTCGTAAGGCGAATAGATGTTGATTATGACCCATCAAGCAGTGAGATTAAAAATTGCAAGAAAATGACCCGATTTATCAGAAATATTTGTGTGGTTGACTGTTGAGCACAGCGCAGCACGTTGTCCCTGCTTTTCCGAAGATAAAGTGTTCGGAGAGAGTAGGCTTATATTCTCGATTACGAGGCAACCTTCTAGAAATTAGGCTTAACTTCTTCTCATATCGATGCCCCAATTAGAGCATCTTTTAAAATTTAGTACGTTTGTTATGAAAAGTACTGTTGCACAATATCTTTTCGTCGGAATCGACTTGTTTCTAAGGGGTACCTCCTCATAACCCCTTCACTGCTTTTTTTCTGAAGTACCTAGTCTGAAAAAATTCGGTATTGAGAACTTTGTTGCAGGACGAGTTGAACAAGGCAGCTGAGGAGATAAGAGAGCGTCAGATGCGTGACAAGAAGGCATTACTAGAAGAAACTGAAGATCTTTCACAGTATGAAATCAATGTGGATACGAAAACTCTGGCAAAGGTACTCATGATTCAGCTGTTGGTGGTTCGACTTTGCAATAGAATTAATTCCTTGCAGGCTAGTGATATCAAGATGATTTACAGTCGCCCGTTAAGCGCTTCAAAACGGTTTGTATCTCTAGTTTCCCTTTCAGTAGTTCTTGTCTCACGAAGTAACTTTGTTAAGACAGCAAAACGATGACGATGGCTCGATAAGGAAGAAGAAGAAAAAGTTACTGAAGAAAAAGCAAATATAGAAAGACGTTGAAATTTTCGGTGAATTTTGTTGTTATCAGTGTTTTTTTTTTGTTTCTGCTTGATTGATTGTTTGTGAGTTGCTTCGTGATAGTTCTTCATTTGAAGGTCATTATAGTCCTCAAAGTTATGATGCACTATCCACTTCATCTCTCTCAATGTTTACGAACAGAAATTTCTCACTGTTAGATAGTTATGAAGTTCCTCCCTCCTCAAACTCTGTAAACTCCTGATTTTGCCTTTTACAGCCGGGTTGAGCCCCTTTGTTGTAGTTTTGAGGCGCCCACAGTAAATGCGCCACTTTAATAATTTCTTTTTGGATGATTTCGCTAAGTTACCTCAGGTGTATGAAGAGTATGTTGATGGAATGCACGGAAGTCTGTAAATTAGCGGCTAACAGTCATACTGAAAGCACTCCGCCAACCTAAGATAGTTACCAGTCTATTTTTCCGTCGAAATGTCATTCGTGGGTTGTTGATCCCAGCTATTCTAGTATCTGCCTAGCGGCAGCTGGAGAGCTTATTTTGCTGAAAACATTTCCAGAGTAGGAGGAGTGTTGGGAAGAATGAAATACTATTTGTTGTTATTCCATGTTGTTTTGCTTGTTGTTGTCTGTTGTCATGTTATAAACTTGTTTTAGTAAATATTTATTATCTCATATACATTATATTGAGCTGAGAGTGTAGAATCACGGACTCGTATTGATCACATGGGTTTTAAGGTGGGTGTCACTTCGGGTTCTCAGACAACGAGCGACAGGCTGCTTTCTTTTTAATATAGCAATGTAGTACGAAGTGATATTGAAGATTTCTCATTGCACCTACTTGAGAGTAATGATTGCGATTTCGTTAACCCTCAAATGCCAGACTATCCGAATATGTAAGAGGCGCCTACTGCTCTTGAATATCCAGGCAGACTGGGTATTCAAGGGCAGTAGGTGGACGGCCCTTGGATACCTTCTCAACTCTACAAATCCGATGAAATTTGTGGAATGGATGGGCGAAATCAATTGCATTATGAGCTCCTTATTTCTAAATCTCGGAATATGGCTGCATACTCATCAATGTAAAGCATTGGGAGTGCGTTTTCAAAAAGTTTTTTATCGATCTGGTAATACTCACAAGTAGATGCACGGTATAGGTAATAGATAGCATTTTCTGTCTCATTATTAACAGCAGCCTGTCACTTAGTTGCTAAGAACCTCAAGTGCACAAACCCATCGGAGATACTTCCTGAATCGGCTGCCATTTAAAAACATCTGCTGGTGCGAACTATTCCTGTACATAGTTAGCTGGAAACAGCCCAATTTTAGTGCCTATTTTTCCTTGCCACCATCCGGACTCATCTGAAAGAAGTTGATCACTTTACAAAAAAAATAATATAAAATTACTCGATTTTAACTCTGAGATTTGGAAGCTAATCAATCGTTTACTTGGGAGAGGGCTAAGACGAGTTTGCGGATTGGAATTGCTTCTTGGCTGGCAAATATCCATAAAAACTAGTAGGACGGGAAAGAATGTGGGAAGCTACGGCTAGAGTTATCTGGACATGAACTGAACTTACGTTTTTGCATGACTTCGATTTCGTCATTGACTGAAAATGACAACTCGTCCGTATCTTGAGCATCGTAGTCGTACATTGCTCGAACCACCGGATACAAGCGGGGCTTTGTCGGTGGTTTCGGTTTGTTTGGTCTTGGAGCGGGTCGGACGTCAGCCTGAAAGTTACTTCTAAAGAATTTCCATTGATCAACCTTATTCGGGATTGAAATCTGGCGGATTCTAATCAATTTTTGTATCAACAACTACAGCTCTCTACTGTTAGCCTTATGGAAGTGGGTAAGAAAATTCATGCTCAAGCAGGAAAACGTGAGAAACATCAGTAGACAATAGAAATGAGCGAAAGCCCAGCGAGGACAGGGAAAGGCAGTAGATTCGATAACTGACTTGAGCTTTTAAAGACTCATTATACGGCCCTGAAACGGACAAGTATGGTAGTTGATAGGTATTACAAGTGCTCTAGCGTTTTTGACCTTTCTTTGGGACCACTATCCAACGAGAAGGGATCACCTCCAGAAAAGCTCTCTGCTACATCAAGTGCCGCTCGTACACCCGTGTTTAGATGGNAACTACAGCTCTCTACTGTTAGCCTTATGGAAGTGGGTAAGAAAATTCATGCTCAAGCAGGAAAATGTGAGAAACATCAGTAGACGATAGAGATGAGCGAAAGCCCAGCAACGGACGTTGAAAGGCAGTAGATTCGATAACTGACTTGAGCTTTTAAAGACTCATTATACGGCCCTGAAACGGACAAGTATGGTAGTTGATAGGTATTACAAGTGCTCTAGCGTTTTTGACCTTTCTTTGGGACCACTATCCAACGAGAAGGGATCACCTCCAGAAAAGCTCTCTGCTACATCAAGTGCCGCTCGTACACCCGTGTTTAGATGGGTGCCTACAGTAAAGAGCGTGGGCTGGCGCCATCCCTTTCTTAGATCTACCGTCGAAGCCAAACTCGCAAATCAACTGAAGTGATCGAGAGCAACCCTTTCCAGGCCCCATCCGCTCTTTAGTGATCCAACCATCAGTTTTTGGTCGTCGGTTGCCTGCCGTTACTATGGCTCAACTCTTTCCCTCGTCATGCCTGTCTTCGTGTGCAACATGATGTCGAATGACACCGGCTTGGTACAGTTCCACTCGATTTTTACTTTTCAGGATTTTCTTGGACACTTTGTCCGATTGAAGTCTTCTTTGCACTATTACACGAACTCTTGGGCTCAAAAGCCTTACCTCAGCTTCACAGCTGATCACTACATGGTACTCTTATTTCGTCGCATCAACCGGTGACACGTGCCCAGTGGTCATAGGTAAGTTTTTGAGCTTGCTTAATGCCCCACAATGAACTTCTTCATCCAGACACCCCTTCAAAGAACCTATTCTTTCTCTCCCTATCGTTGAAAAAATTCAAAATGTTCCGTTTTGTTTCCATTGTTGCCTGTGCACGTTTTCATTTATCGAACCCACTGCCTTTGGGGGTCACGCAGACAAAGTCTGTTATCGAAGTGAGCCACAGCCACTTACTGTTGTGCTTCCTGATGCCTCAGATACATCAACACGAGGAAATACTTTTGAGTTATTCATAAATCTCGCTTGCAACGCCTAAGATGAATGCCGATAAGTAGAAAAAAAAACAGAAAACGTCTTCTCGGAAATCAGAATTTTCTATAATATATCTCAAAAGAGCATCCACGATTAAGTGAATGCCGAGCTCTCTCTGAGAGGCGATACATTCCCTCAGTGGAGATGGAGAAGCCCGTTAGTTGCTTATTCGAGAACGCTCTTAATACCAAAGGGTCCGAACTTTCTGCGGCAGTTTGGTCCCGCCCTTGATTGGTCCAAAAGAGTTTTGTTTTATGATATTCTAATAATACCGTAAAAGGAAAGATCATAGGCTTATAAGCCCCTAATCATGCATGAATAGATTTTTCCAGAACACTCTAGGATGCTCAAGAAAACTCTTACAGAGACTGTCTTGCGTCACAAAGGTCCTGCCCTTGACTGACTAGTTTATTACCACTTTATCAAACATTTTGAATAGCTTCCTTTATAAATGCTATAAATCTATCGGTACAAATGCTAGTTGTTCGATGGAAACTCGGCATTTAATTTTATCGTGAATACTGTCAAACGGGGTGCGGACTATAAAAAAAGTTTCCGATGTGTAGGCTCGTAGCGCTGTACTCACCGCTCTTAACTCCATTTGTCCTTGTGGAACGAAGGCTGTCGGAACTCCACCGTAACGAGTTGGATTTCCTAAAGTCAAACGATTTTAACTCTACGCTGATGGACTGTATGTCAATGTAGGATCAGGCAAAAAGTATAATCAGTTCGGTAAGAGCTATTACCAAGAGTATCTCACCTGCAGAACTGACACTCGTTGTTGTCGATTGATTCCATGAATTATTCGACTTTTCACCGTTAGAAACTTGACTTTGGCCGCTTTGTACTGACGGCCGTCGATCAACCACTGACGCAGGCAGCTGAATAACACATAGTTGTCGAAGGCTTCGAACCCTCTATTCAACTGTTTTGCCCAGACATTTTTTGATTATAACTGCGCCTATAAAGAGCAGCTCTCTATTCAGCCATCGCTGAGTGTCACAGAAGTATTTTCAAGAACTGCAAGTCATCATGGTTACCATATGAAAGGCATAGAGGGATATTGCCATGGAAGTTCAGGCTGTCCTGAGCGAAGTTTAGTTGAATATTTACCCGAAGAACTGTTTGGGAGGCAGCGATAAAAGTTTCGTTTCCGTGCTTTGGATCAGTGCAAGGTACAACAATCTCAAATTTTTCTGGCTACTTCCCAGTCTTTGAAGGAGACATCACCACAATCTGTTTGACCATTCCGCGTTCGACCATATCAGTGTATGTCACGGCCATGTCCGCGTAATCCTTCAGTCGGCTGCGTAAAGCTCTATGACGCTACAGGAGTGAGTGAGGTAAAGAAGATAAAGAGCGCGAGGTGTGACTTGGAGGAAGAGTGTCCTATGGGAAATTCAGCGCAAAACTGATATAATACTATTTATATAACATCGATTTTGTTACATATTTGTATATCGTCAGACTCATAAGTGAATCCCACCTCATTGGTCATCCCATGAGAAAGATTCATTTGTTGAACAGCATGAGTTGGCGGAGCTGCTCGATTCGTTTTCCGGGTCGATGTCCGTAGACGATCAACTCGTCGCTGGTAACCGGTGCTCGGTCTTGTCATGGATGGACCTGGAGAGTACGAATTAGGCCCCTTCCCTTTAATAAGACTGGGGCGTATGGATGAAGGAACGGTACTCACGTGTGGTATTGGGTAATCCCTTCCCAATGGTTACGTGCAATGTTTTACCCTCGGGTTTCAGTTCACATTGTGCACTACCACCAGACAAATGGAACTGTACGGTCCGGGTGCCGCCACCGAATCGGGTCTTTTTCAAAGTGATCGTATGACTAGTAGCAAATTCGAGCTGAAGAATACCTCCACGGGTTCGTTCTCTGAAGTGTTTGCTGAAAAAATCATTAAATGGTCATAAGGCTATAAATTAAAGACAAAGAAAATTTTAAGAGTACGGTGTCTACAGTACCTTAACGAAGTGATAAATTCCGTCTTGAATGGGGTCTCTATCAATGAGGTGTAGTTATCACGAACATTGATGATGACAAAATCGTCCTGATATGGGGATAGGCCTATCGATGCGATGTGTGCCAGATCGATCTGCCTTTAATCAATCGATTGAATTCATCGTACTTCTGTAACCGAGCTCTTCGATGTTCTTACCGTTTGACCACTTCGATCAAGCGACCCTTGTCGGCTTTATTCTTCGATTTTTCTCGTCCAATCAATGTAAGATGTTTTGCGGTGAGAAGCATATCCAGCTTTGAGGTCTAAATATTAGGAATTAGGGAGTAAAATATTGAAAAATACAGTAAACGATCGGAAATAACTAAAGAGAAAATTTTGGGGAAATTTCGTGAAAATTCCACTTGTAAAGGATATCTGGGAAGGGGGCGTGGCCAGTTTTTACTCTGGTCAGGGTGCGTTTGGACTCGGGGACAATATGAAAAGATTGAGGTAATTTTCCAGTAGAAATTCATTCGATTTAAGGAAAATTGCCTCCTGTTGAGCTCTTAACCCCTGGGAAAGTCGGCGGGATTTTTCGAAAAACTGCTTTTTTCATTTTAGCTGTTTTCATAGAAAGTAGGACTGCAGCTTCGTCCATTGTATCTCCAACCCATCACCTAGTGGCCCTTTACTATTTGACTTTCATATAGATGGCCTCATAAGCAGCTGATTAACGGTCCAAAACACTCGAAAGCTTTACCTTGAATCGCCGGTCATACTTGATCACAGTATTGGCGAAATCCACTCGTTCCCGTTTGCCAACAAGACTCTGGAAGATTACCAGTATTCATTCTGTGAGGACATTCCCATAACCAAAGAATGGGCAATAGGAGGGTGACTTGACTCACCTGGAGGACGGGGTGATGTTCCAGGCCAATGTAATCGCCGACAAAGTTTCGATTCAGTGAATAACGTCGCCGTTCTTTCTTGCCAAATAGAAGATCAGATGCTTGTTCCTAAATGGCCAACTATTGTTTTGCCAAGGAGTATGGGAATTAATTTCATGCTATTTCACGACTGATAAACGAATGAGAAAAGGGATGTACCTTTTGTTTCGTATGGTGTTTTCTGGCGTTGAACTGCCGCCATGCTTTCTGAATCTTTCTGGCAAAACCGTCGTATTTCTTTTCACGAACCTCTTCCAGTAAGAACAGCTGGAAAAATTGTTTGATCATTAACAAGACAGTGATGATCGTCTGATGAGCTAGAACTTGGTTCCATAAGGCGGATCCTTTCTAACAAAGTGCAAATACCTCGCCTCTGGGTTGTATTTTCATAGGTTTTGGCGAAATTGTAAGGCATTAGCAAGTGTAACAGAGAAGTCTACGGAAAAGTTCCTGCTAGCCTATCCAGTATCGAGTCTACAATCTTATTTGTTTGGGTTACTCACCGATTCTGGGTTTTTGATGAATATTTTGCTCGTTCCCATTTGATATTGATCGGGATCCATGCTCACACTGCGGCAGATGATCTGGAAAGAACACATTTCTGTCGGAGGAAAGATTTCTCAACATGGAAGGAAAGGTTTCTCAACATGGTGGAAACCGATTCCCAAGCTTAATAGGAGAAGGTTCTAGAGAAATCGTAGGTTCTCTCACGATCAGAACCAAAGGGAACGGCTCTCTGGGTGGTCTCAAACAAAGTCGGACCACTAAAGACTTTCTTGAAACCTTGCTGAGTAACAACTAAGGGCGATCTATTTATGACTATCGAATCTGACAGGAATACCAAGGTTCCTTAGGGAAACTATGCCTAATAAGTGTTGCTCGCTGAGCAGCCTCCACGAATGCCGAGGAGAAGCAACATTATTGTTGTAATAGTAAAGTATTCGCGAAACTTGTCATACCTGGCAACCCTGGCGTGGATCACCGCGATAGGTTGGCCATGTTTCACTGGTCAGAATCGCATATCGCCATAGGAATTTCTCGAAAGCCCTACGATAAGCAAATCCAGCCCGTCGTACCCGAATATTTTCACGAAGACCGAGATATTCAACTTGGTGACGAACTCTGAAAGCAGTAAACTTGTTGATGATCAGCCGAAAACAGCAATCCACTAGGCTCTTGGGAATCACCTCTGGTCATCCCAGTCGCCGGGTTTCTTCGTCTCATTCGGCTTAATACATCGGACATAGTGTGGTGTACATTTCATCAGAGACTCGACCAAAGCGTTGGCTTGATTCTGAATCCTTATTTTATTGTGATCACTCCAATCAATAAGCCATAGTTTTGTGGGAAAATCGTAAAAAATAGAAAATATAGAAAAATTCTAGAAAAAAATTACTAGAAACTTGCAATTTATGGGAATACCCTCAGACCAAAGGGGTGCCCAGCTTTGGCATAGTAAAGAATGTGTTTGAAACTGTAGGCAACAGTATAAGAGACTTTTGAAAATTATCTTCAGATCTATTTACTTTTCCTTTGCAACTTTTTCCTTGCTTTCTACACTTAATTAGGTTTAATATTTCAAGAATACTTTGAACGTTTTAGAAATTGATTGAGGATAATCACCCTGATCTTTGTTGATGCTGTAGTCGGCCGTTTTCCTGCGGTGGCATTCACATTTTCAGGGAAGAGGGAGCGGAGGAATGCACTGAAATGAAGTAAAATACTGAGGTTATAATTCATTTAAATGAGCACCCTTTGAATCTATAGAGATCAGTAGATTATTGGTACTTGTATAGGGTAAAGGAGTTTTCCGGTCGCGCGACCGGTCGCCGGTCGCTCGTGAGATGGTTGATCAACGCCAAAAACTTTATCCTTTTATCTTTGATTTTAAGATTTCTGATTGTTTACTGATCATTTGTTTGCTTAGTTGTTACTTTATTTATTAAACTGCATACTTTGAACTTTGCTGCATTAGAAGGATGAGATCCGGATAGAGAACATCTCTGTTGCGTTCACAAAACCCGTCAACGCTGTAGACAACCTGAAATACTGGCAAAATCAAAATCATCGATTACTACTGATATAATTATATATTTGTATAATTTCATAAATTATAAATTAAATCAATATTTGTGCCTAGGTTTTATTCCTTTCGGCATTTTCTAAAATTTGCAATTATTTGACTAGTTATGGCCCTCCTTTCCATTCCTTCAATAATAAGTATCCAGCTCTCAGTGGTTTTTTTCGAATCAACTGACCTTCTTTTTCGAATTAATTCCCACCCTTGGAACTCATTTTATGAAGCCAATATTTTTGCACAACTGCGCCATGTGCCCGTTTTTATACTTGATCACCCTGGCTTTGTAAAATAGAGTTAGGTGGGTTTAGGTAAATGGTGCCGCTACAGCAGTCCGCAAATGACTGAGTAAGCTGACACCTAACTACGTATTTAAACATCATAATCAACTAGTATCCAAATCAAGAACATGGCGCGTTCCAGAAGGGATTGATAAACACCAAGTGGCCCATATAGCATAGCGTGAACGTAGTATTTTGTTATTCCATCGGTACCCTTTAGTAGTAGTATCAAAATTTTACTCACATCACCAGCGTAGTGCTTTACCAAAAAGCATTCAGCTCCGCTTTGATAGTGGGGATGTTGAATGAAAGTTTTGTTGAGACTACTCAGCAATTGTGCATCGACACCTTCAGATTGTCCGTGATTCTGGGCGCAGACGTCATCCAGTATGCACATGATCCCTGAAGGTAATTGATCGAGACACTGGATCGAGATATAATATACTTTTGTAGAACGGTATGAGACAAGCTACAGAAAACTTTATGAGTAAGAAAGGTTTTGAGAGGTCTGCGAATTGTTTGGCTGAAGTATGAACGTTCTGACATGGCTCTTATTGATTGAGAAGGGGCATAATGTACGTTTCATAGGGTAGGCGGGGCATGAACAAGGTGGGTGGAGCGCTCGCTAGCACTCTTGATTTTTGAAACATTCAAGATCAAAAATAGATCCGAATTTGGGTTTCGGTGGTATTTTTGTATTTTTTGATAGTAATGATGAATGAAATTCTTCAAAATCATTTCATTCGGATCGATACGACCGAATTAATTGATTTTAACGAAAGGACTTTGTGAAGTTGCGAAGCTTTACAGTAACTTGCAGCGCGCCAGATGTATCCCAGGGCCTTTAGGATCTGCTTAACTTTTCGAAACAAGCTTCCATCTTGTGGTTCCCAGTTCCCCTTCCTACATTAATGACTTTCTCTTACTCTCTGAAAAAAACCTACCAGGTGGTCGTTTTGCTTCAATAAGATCGCAGACAACTTTGTTATTGAAGTAGTCAATTTCTTGCCAACGAATCTGTTCCCGTACGTATTCCTCTTGTTCGGCTTTCAAAGTAAGCTCAATGAAAATCTGCTGCAGTTTCTCGTTGACAAAGTTGATACTGAAATAAACAACTTTCCCATGGAATTCTAAAATGTTTCTTCAAATAATAAAAAAATCACCAGAATTGCTCGAATCCATTGTTTTCAAAAATTTCGAACCCATAGATGTCTAGAATTCCAATTGAAAGACCCGTATCTTGACCGTCGGCAACTTCTATAGCGTCATTAACAGCGGCCACTGAAATTGTGATTGAAATTGAAAGGCCATGGGATATTGATAGAGACTGAAGCTCTGTGGCTCTGGTAAAGGCGTGCAGTCGGAAGCTCGACATTCGCCGCGCACGGCCGTCGCGGGAAAAATTTACGAACAGTGCGCTTTTTGACTAGAAGCCCCTCATTTTGAGACATGAGATACAGCATACAAGGGTTGTACTCTTACTCAACGAGCTGAACACCCGTAGTGTAAAGGTAGTGAACATACAAGATATAGGGGGAAAAATTTGAGAAAAGACCTTCTATTATGCATTTGTGACGCCGAGAGAAGGTGCAGAGAGAGATAGGCGCCAACTTTGCCATTCCTGTAGTGATGCTAAGAAACGACCTTGAGTTATGCCAATAGAGTTTTCATCCTATACCGAGGATGGAAGCACCAGGTTGGGGGTGAATGGTTAGTTCGAGCAAAAGATAAGCAAGGTTGGCAGCCGCCTCCTTTGGATTTGGAGCTATTTCAAAAAGATTTTGGTTAAAGACCATGATTATTTTGTTACCGTCTTTTTCTTCGCCTCTTTCGCTTAGTCCCAGCCGTCCAAGCCCTGAACGTCTGCGTCTATGAAGAAACAACAAGGTTTCAAATTCTTCACCAGAGCTGACTCTTTCAGTTACCACAGATTGAAGCTGCACCCAAGAACTTACCTAGGTAGTCGAACAGTCGCGAATGAAGAGCTTTCACCCATGCATCGCGAGTGTAATTTGCTTGTTCCACATTTAATGTGACATCTATTCGTTCCGTTTTCGTTCCCCATCTGCAATACATTATAATTTAGAGGTGAGAGGTTGTATACTGTACAGTCGTTAGGTGTCGGCGCTTATCAACTTAGAATTATGGATAGTCTTCTTCGGAAATACAATAAATGGACAAGTGGTCAGACAAACTGTATGGGCAAGAGGGTAAAAACTGTGAAGGATCTAAAACTTAAACCTAAAAAGAACTGAGGACTCAAAAGCGCTGATACAAACCCACAGATCAGTTTACAAGTCGGTCATATTTATAGTGAAACTCGTTCAATCAGAAGCTCTCCCTTTTATAGTTTGGAATCCCCATTGCATATCCAATTATAAGTGAGTATAAGTAGAACTACCTAAATATATCACTCACTTGCTTTCCATCATTCGGGCAGTGAGCTTTTGTTGGATGGCTTCTGTTGAAAGACCAAGAAGAAATGCAGGAAATTGTAAGACTGAAATCATTTTAAACTAAAATACTTTACCATTTAACTATTGATTAATTAATCATTATTTTTGACTATTTATCTGTTTGTATTTATACGAAAATGTATTCTACTTCCATTTTCCAACTGCAAAAAAAAAATTCAAAATTAAGCTCACAGTCTGGGGCTTCAATCGCGGCAAAGTTCCTTTCCTCCACAAATGTGATGTTTCCAATGTGCAGTATGGCTGACACAATTTTAAGAATTTCCAACTGTACCTCTTCGCTTATGCCCACAACTTTCATCGCATGCTGGAAAGGGTAAATCAAAGCAGAAAAATTCTTTTTTCTAAGAAGGAGGCATATCATAAAGTGTAGCAATCACCAGCAGAAGGTGTTTGTACATTTTGGGTCACCCATAGGTGTCTGCTTATTTTTTGGACTATTTTATTTTTATTATTTTTAGCGATTCTTTAGCGATTACATCGGTATAAATTCTATTATGAAGTGAAACCACGGTTCACGAAATGGTTCCTGAGATTTCCCCTGAGGATGAACAAGTGGGCCCTCGAGAATAACACGTGGAACAATTTCGGGGCGAAAAACTTCCTTGACAGGGCGCTTAAAGGCTCTACAAAATGAACGAAGTTTCGCAAAATAAGTCACTGACCAATGTATTCTGGAACTCCTTGGCGTCGTCGGTATCTGGAGCTTTATATACGCCGCTGTGATTAAGGTAGTTGAAGTAATCGAGATCTCCGATGCCAAGTGTTGCTGCAAGTGAACCATGCTTGGAGTATAAATGGACGAAAGTAAGATGAAACGTGAGTAATGCTGAACTCGGATGGTACGAAAAGTGTGTGCAGAAAACGATTTTAATGCGTTCAACTGAATGTTTCATGGGAAATCTCCATTTATGTTGCAGTATCAGTCGGGAGGATGCTTCTTTTGTGTTGTTAAGTCCCCGGTTCAGTTTTTGGTGGGTCGCTGTATGTACGTCTCGCTGCAGAACACTTGCTTTCTGAGCTTCAGCACCAAAACTCTATTTTGACAACAGGTCTCTCAAGAATGAAAATATTCTTTTTGAATGCGCCTCGCGCTTGACTTCTAATGGAAATTCTATTAACGGTTTGAATGCGCATGGGGTCTACACAAAGAATTTCGGTGGCCAGCCCATATATAACTCTGCCTTTACCTTCCCAAACCATTCTACTTCTAGTTAACCGGCATTTGAGGGATGGTAGGCTTGATGGTCCGGAGTTTGATCACTGAACCTGGTCACTACACCACTTCTCGAAATAATTGGCATTTAAAGAGTGTTGTAAAATCTTAAATATGCGATCAGCAAAAGCAAACCATCACTCAGCTGAGGACTTTTTTTTNTTTTTTTTCTCAAAAAGCCTTATCATGGGAAGGTCTTACCAAACACTTCTCCGCATGCTTGCCCCACCAGGGTCATAGTCTAAGAAGTGCTTACTGTTAAATGCGATAGCAATCTCACAAAATTACCGAGTCAACCGCTTACCATTAAAGAGTAAAAGTGAAACAGTGAAATCTGTGCTATGCAAAACGAATCAGTGAAAAAGCACTTCTTAGATAATCACTCTAATGAGACACTCGATTTCAGCTTTTTTACTTAATCGATAGGGAAGTAAAATAATGACTAAACAAAAAGCTATTATGGATCTGGTAAGAAATACTGGTGGTTATTGGAGCTTCCTCTTGAGATTCGTCCTTTCCTTCATGAGAACTATCATTCTTTCGTTCATACCACTTTTATTTTTCTTTTTTTACCGAGGAAATTCTTAGATGACAATTCTCTTCGCTACAAGAACTTGAAAGCTCACATCTGATGTTTTTGTCTGCACCAGCGCAGAGTTGATAGAAAATGTGGAAATTCCGATCACCACGATTTTGTCGAACCACACGTGATTTTTCAAGAAGAAAGTTCGTAACCTAAATATTACATTTCTCTTCTACGTATCTCGATAATCATTGGAGATCGATCAATATTTTCAAGGGAGCTGTGACGGATTAGGAGTAAATAGGGGCTGCAAGTAGGTCCAGAGACCAAATGTCACTCGTTCCCGCTAAAAGGGACTTCTGGCTTGCAGTTTTTGTTGTTCAAGTAGTATTTGAATACAATTCCGAGGACTGTTGCTATTTGCACACATCCGAAAAAATTCAACAAGCCCTAGTTCTTAGGGACTTACTTGGGCTAAATCCTGGCCGTGGATCAAGTGAAGTAGTTTTTTGCTAATATCTTTCACTCACCTTGCCACCAATTGGTTCTCCTCCTCGGCCAAAAACTATCTGAACGTACTTGCCGAAACGTGAAGAATTCCAATTTCGGATCGTAGCGCTATTTCCAAACGCTTCCAAAAGAGGGTTTGATTGCAGGATCACATCTTTGACATGCTAAAAAAAACCCGGCATGTAAAGTGGATTCCTGAATAAATTTCGTGAAAAGGGCCTTTTCTTTCAATGTATATAGTGGTTCGATTGCTAATCAGTACTTTTTACCCTGAATCGTCACGGAAAGCAGAGATATTTTCGTTATCAACGTCAAAACAGAAAAAAATTGTTTTTTACTTGAACTTTGAACTGGGAAAAGTTCAACACAACCCAGAGATTACTCTACACAAACCTGAACTCTTGGTCCACCACCTGATATCCGGGCGATGTAACTCATAATATATTTGGCAGCAACTGTTTTTCCAGCACCACTTTCACCACTAATTATCACACATTGAGACTCGTTATCTATCAGCATATTCCTAAATTTGACCGATTAAATTAAGAATTTTGACATGAAGTTCATTTTAAACCTGTAGTAAAAATAGTTTTTTTAACCAATAAAAGTACCGTACCTGTACATGTTATCGGCTAAAGCATAGATATGTGGTGGATTTTCATACTGTGCAGCTCCTTGATACTGATCCATTTCCTTTTCAGTGAAATATGGCATTTGTTTGAAGGGGTTCACCGAAATAAGTACAGGACCAATATAAGTCTGAAAAAAGGAGGTTTCATCAGTACATTAAACTAAGAACTGAAAATCTTTTGAACTTTTCTGATGGCTAGGATTCATGAGAGCTCCTATGTAGATTCGAAAAAGTTTAAGTCCGTGGCATTGCAACTATTATGGACTGCGCCGTGCACTTAACACTCACCGAACAAATGCAAAGGCGCCAGATTTTTTATTATTGAAAAGAATTATTATACAAAAAGGCAAAGATACTGATGCTAAGCAATACCCTCTTTGAGATGCCGTTCCCTCTGCGACCAAAATTCATGATCCTAGTGGCACTCTGAATGCTTATGTGGTTCACACAATGAATCAAGGTGGCTAGGCGATGTACAAGTCACGGCTTTCATCCTCTTACTGACGGATCGTCGCCTTTTTAATGTCCGTATCCAAATTGGCATTGCTTCCTTATCCGCCCATTGATCCACTTTTGGAACCGATTACTGGACTCAGGCCTTTATTCGAAACTTGTGGGTGCCAGAACTTTAACCCGAATTCCCACGTTCGCTTTGCCTCATGCAGCAAATCTTATCTAGTCGTCTCGCGCTCTAAACTGCAATTACCGTATTCGGTACTCCTCTCGCTAATCGGCAGTTCCCAATTTTTTACTTATCTGCTTTGCTTTTATGGTTTGCTTTGATTATTTTTTCGTTCCTTTCTGTTTCGGGACTGATCTCTAAAGGTTTCAGCCGACATCCAGCCATCCAGAGCAAATGGAGAACGTCCGTTGCGCGCGTCCGTTGAAAGTAGGTCACCCCGCCCACTTCGCGCGCGGCGCACCCCACTGTGATCTCGAGACGGCATTACAGTGCCACCAAGTGTCGGTGGAGCGAGTGATTAGCATTTGTCCGCGTTATCTTTTCCTTGGCAAACTGTTGTGGATCAAGCGCAATTCGTATGCCCCGCTGACAATTGCGACGTTTGTCAAGTGTCGCGGGCTGGCCCGCCGCATGCGACGACTGCGGCGTGACCTAGTTTCGATGGACGCGCGCAACGAAGCGCACCCAGAGCAAGTCTGTCTGATACATTGCGCGCCCCAATCAACCATCGCATCCCTGCGATAAGCGGCGGATGCGGCGAACGCATCACGCCCTTAGCGGTGAGCAAGAGCAGTAGTGACCCTGTTCTAACCTGTCAATCCTGTCATTCCATGCTAAACCAGCAGTTGACTTGTACAAATGTGTCATTGATATGTCAAGGTAGTGCTATATAAAGGCGATCCCTCTATGGGACGATTCAGTCGTAGTTTTCATGGCTTGGTGAGTGGCCGGTTAATTCATCAGAAAAGAGAAGGCGTGCTTGCAGTCCTTCGCTTTTTTTTTTCGAAGCTGAAGACTTATTCTACTATATTCGCTTCTTTCATTTGTAACAAGCTTTGTCAGTGATCTCTATCTGTCTAGGGATCTCTATCTAGGGTTACCCAGCAATGAAACACTAAGAGGTTTCTTTCTAAAGATTTTTTTAGCGATTTCAAGCCATGACGTTCCCCTCTCGATTGATTGAGCTTGGGAGGAGGAAATAGTATTTTTTTTAAATGGGATGGTCCAGGTGGGAAACGGCCATGTGGATTTGTAAACATTATAAAAACCAATAAAAAGAGTTCTCTTAACTTGTTCTGCTTAACCCTCGATTTTGACGAGCCACTGCTCTTCTCAATTGTCGACAGAGATGATTAAGATAAATTATGATAAAAACGAAGTCTTTTCAAAATATTGACCGAATTTTCTCGATAATTTTTATAACGCTTATGTGCATTGCTTTTCAGAACGTGATAAAAATCAAGTTTTTTGAATCAGAAAATTTGGGAAGAAGCTTGAACATATGTAGTTTGCATAAACACTCATAGACTTTTATAATCTGCTTGGGACCTTTGCACCTGATTTCCTAGCTGATCCATTAATTTAGACAGAGTTATTGATTTTCACCCACACAAAAGAGGACAAGAAATTTCTTTCCTATGATTCAGTAATTAATAAGTTACTAGAACTAGCACTTGAGTAATTTAGATTCCTGCTCAGTTTCATTTTCCAAAGTCGTTAGTTATCGTTTAGCTAGATGCTGCTAAACAGTTTTTAGTAAAAGTACTTGAAGCAAATACTTACAAAAATACTATTTCCATGAAGTCTTTTCTTCAGATTATCAGCAATAGATTGTTCTGAAAGCTTGCTGAGCAGTACCATGTCGTCCACACCGACATGTTGTACATTTACGTTTGACTGCCAGTGGAATGCCTAAAATCGCCAATTTGGAACGATAAAAAGTTGATTTAGGAGTTATAATTGATTAGTTTTGTCAGTCACTAAAAACAATTAAAAGTAATGAACTCGGTAGAAGTCAACAAATAAAAAATCATGGAATTCATTAGAATTATTTAGTTTCATTATTCAGACTCACTACTATCGATATAAAGGGGCGTGATCTATAGAGTGGGCGGGACTTTGAAACTATCTATATACACCTTCGCAGTGTTTTTTGGATGCAAAGAAGGATTTGGTGAAACCTACTGGACTCATCCAGGGGCAGTTTACAATTCTGGTTTCGTTGGTAAATTGCACTGTCTGCCAAGCTTTCAATCCCTTCAAAGTCAAGGGCTACACAGTTGGGGACCAAGGAAGCACAGTGATAAGATGCGCTGCCTCCTCGCACATAGTTCAAAGTTCAAATTTAGCGAATCTCGTTGACTATATGCTTTCTATCCCTTTCGTTTAACGAGCGCAAGTAGCGGGAAGCACAGGCAATGAAATTCCGGAAGTAATTCAAGTGTGCTGAGAATCAGGACGAATCACTGTCGAATTACCTATTTCACATCGAAAAACTGGTACAGAACCAGTTTTTCGGTTAAACAAAAAACTGAAATTGCCTCGTTTGACATATGCATTATATGTAATAGTTACTTTTATGGAATGGATACGATTTATAACTGTGTGATTATCATATCGTATGTATATACAATACGTAGTTGTCTATCCTATCATCCTCTTGTGCTCACAGAATTCTACTGGCAATTCAAGCCGTACAGGAGCTGTACAGTGTAGGATCTGCCCGAATACAATACAGATCTTTTCTCTTGACCACAGGAGGTGGGGGGGGAGAAGGGAAGAACTTGGGTTGGATTCGATCCTGAAACCCCTACCAATGCTATAATCCTCTGCGTCTCGGTGAAGTGGTAATGGTGGTTGCGAATTTTTGATACTAGTGGCTCTGGCCTCTAATTGTGGAAATACCAGATACTGCTGTAGCCACTATAATACGTAACAAATATCCTTCGAAAAACTTGTTAGTTCTTCAATATAAATTGATAAAGTTAGGATGCGAACGTAGCTCATTAGAGTTAAGAAGTAAGTAAGTAGTTCAGTAAACTTTAAATTTTTTCATTTCCCTTTTCTTTTCTCAGACGAAAATTACAATTTAATGAAAGGATTGCAAGAAATGATTCCGAATCCTCACCATTTCTCATCTGAAGAATTCCCAGGCCAGTATAAGACACGCTAAGTCGCTGACGCCACGGGATGGGCGAGCGGTTAGTAAAATCTGGAAAATCTTATTCGAAAATACAAAATTCAACGAAAACACCTTCACAAAACAAATCTTCGACGATGAAAGGTACGGTGACATTGAATAAGCAAGCAACAGTACTAGTTTATCGTGGAAAGAGGAAGGCCTTGTCAACCAGGCAGGCACGTCCCGACACAAGCTCCGTTTCTCCCATGGGCGACGGAAAGCTTTCACCGTACACTGCCATTTGCATGAATTGGTTATAGGCTGATTATAGCCTGTTAGCATCGCGGCCCAACATGACTAATAAGGTCCCCAATCTGGTGGGAAAGCATGATAATGAAGGATAACGGAGGATTTTCTCCAGAACAAACTAACCATACTTGGATATCGGCCTCGAAACACTATCCCTTCGTCTCCCAGCCCTAAAAAAATGCCTGGCGCAGAGTGGAATGAAAGCAGATACTATTCTGCAGAATTTATTCCGCTGAAAAGCAGCCTCTTCTGTGGTGCAAACGACACCAAAAAGGGCTGTTCAACTGTGTCGCTCTGTGATGACCAACTGCCCATCCCAGACCGATCTTCTCTGTGAGGATAACATTGGCCATTTCTGAAAATGCGGGTCAGCCGTCTGGGCTGAGAAATGAGAAGCGATAACGCTAATGAAATGTCAGAAGCTGTCAATGAGCCAATATAAATCAGCCCTAATGACCCATCCATGTCATTACTGAACGCATGGGACAAACTAGAGATTCCGTTAGGTTCGCTTCGTTGATTTAGATGAATGAGGTCATTAAAAAGCATTTGAGCAGCGATAGTTATTGAAATGCCGATGTTCCACAATAATGAGACCCAGTTGCTCTTAATGATCCTTGAAAATGACCCTTTTTCCGGAAATTTCGAACTGACATTCGAGTCTTTCTAATAGAAAAATCTTACTCATCCGAAGAATCTATTCCCCCTTTTGAAGATGTTGGAGCGAGGAATCTACTGGTGTAAGTGGTGTTGGGGCTGTGCGATCCTTTTTGGATGCGACATACCATATGACTTGCATTTGAGAAACCTTATTGATAGGATGTTTCTCAGTTTGTTGGCTTGCAGGAGCCTGTCCAACCCAGCTTTAGAACCTATCAGGCTAATGTGATTTCAATCGAAAGACCGTCATAAATGGCAGACTTGAGCGAAAAGAAGGGGCTGGTTTTGATTTGATATGGGATCTGCTGTTGAAATGTGCCTGTGCTAGTGGGACCGTTTGCTATTTACCTCCTCTTTTCCCTCATTTAAATAATTTGTTGAATTGAAAGGCGATTTTCACCCCTATCAAAAGTAATTTCCAAAGTGATCCAGTGAGCATTGGTAGAGAGAATTTGGTTGTTGGAATGAAGGAACCAAACGTACCAAACGTTGATGAAGCTTAGACGACTGGGGAAAATAGGAAAATGAAGAAAAATGAACAGGAGTGAGAGGATTGATTAGGGAGAAATGAATGAATAAAATTTATCCTCTACGCCCACAAAGTGCTGTAAGGATAAACTCGGAGAAAGCTCGAACGATTTAAGCAAGCTTTGAAAAAAATGACCATCTCTAGTTTCATGCCAAAAGGGCAGCGTTCCTTTATGTACGGCGAAAATGAAGCCAGCAAGGGTAGGAAATTTGTGAGGGAAATGATTCCTTATCTCTTCGTTTGCCGGAGAACTTGTCTTTGTCGTTGATCGGTCCTTTTTGAGGGATGCATACCGCATTCGGCTTCCATTCAGAATCGTAACGGCAGTTTGTGTGAATGGCCTATACAATGGGTTGTAGTGGTCGATGTACAAATCAGTGCTTTTATATTCTAAAACGAGACTGGCACCAATAAAGCAGGTACGGGGGGATGGAAGGCTCAGGTGGCCTAGACGAGCATCGATCCAGTATTCGAAACTAGGGTCCTTAAAAATCAATCAGGAAGATGAACAAAACCCACCACATAAGTAGTCCCTTGGTCGACCCGTTCGAAAAAGCCTATCCCTATCAAGCTTTTCACTGCCTTGGGGTCGGCCGTTCGGTCTCGACAGGTTCAGAGAGTTATGAGGTCAGAGGCACCGATTTCTGCATTTTTGAATGTCACTGGATATTCTGAGGAAATTACTATAAAATCATGAATTGTAATGAACTGTAACTTGATTTCATGGCACAATCTAAAATGAGGTCTCATTTTGTTGAACGGGTAATCTTCATGACAGGAAAGGTCAGGAATGTATTTAAAATACGTGTGTTAAAGAGGGCAGGGTTCACGTTGCTAACCTTGAATTCCCTTAAAATACACATTTGAGTGAATAGAAACTTCTTCCAATTCAAATATCTCCTTGAAAATTTCTTTGTCAAAAAAAGTCGTGAGAAGTGATGAAAAAAAAAGTCGTGAGAAGTGAGGAATGACTCGAGACTTTACAATTTATTTTGCTGTATTTTCAAAACAAAAATATTCAGTTTGTTTCACAACACTATTTTTAAAAAGGGTTTTCTATATTGTTTTGCTTATGCCGTTTATAGAAATGATGCCCCACAAATTGTTTAGTCATTTTGTTGTCTGTTGCTGTTGTTTGTGTGTATAGTCATTTTGTTCCTAAAATTGTTTTTTTCAAGTTATTCCGCTGATGATAGTTCCGGAAATAAGCTTTTGCTAATTGTTTTGCTCATTCTGCTTTCAATATAATAGAGAGTGCACACGGAAGATTTCGAACTCTTCAAAAAAGTGGAGGCATGCAATTATTTTGATGATGTGCTTTCTGAGATTAAAATTATCTGATTATTTTTCTTTTTTCCGTTTTCAAAAATGAATTTTCACAATTTTTTTTGTTGTACATACTCTCTTAAAAAATGGATCTTGCTGATGGAATTTCGAACAATACTTTTTCACTAATCATCTTGCTCTGCTTTTATAAATGAGGATTCACAAATTATTTTGTTGTTGAAGCTATTCATGAAAAAAGGGTATCATATTTAATATTTTGGTACTACTTCAAAAAAAGGCTCAGCTATTATTATTTTTCGAGCCGTTCTAATACAACACTAATTGTTTTGCTCAGGCTTCTTCTCGTCTTTGAATTCTTTGATTATTTTGCAGTCATTAGGTCTAGTAATAAAAAGCTATTAATTATTTTGCTCACGTTGTTTTTGATCAATAGCAATTTATGGTGTTGATCCTGTTTACGGAAAAATGCAATTAACTTAGCCAAGGCTCTCTTTTGAAAACAGGCTTTACATCTCGTTTTGCACCTTTTGTTTTTGAACATTGTGGTTACCAAAGTATTTGCTGATGCACGGTAAAAAATTACCTTGGACAAAATATTTTGGAAAAAAGCCAAAAAAGAATATTCAGTGGCTTCGCTGAGCGGTAGCGAGTAATGTCCTCATATTCAATGCCTCCAAACGTGCAAAAAAGAGCTTTGTTGATGGAAAACAGTTAAAATTCTTATTTTTTCTCTGGAAAGTTTGATGCGAAGCATATTAGACGACAGCTGTTGCGATGAACAACCTATAGCTATGTGGAAGAAAATCAATAAAATATGGCCATTGATGGATCATGCCAGAAGAAAATGCAAGGGTTTAGGATTTTGAAATTTGGGCAAGGAATTGGATTTGATTGGAAAAAACGATTGAGATTTATCGAACCCTGATAAGTCCGCAGCCAACAGATAGAAATAAAAAATTAAAGATACAATAAAGATACAGTTTAAAGATACAATAAAATTCTTGTTCAAAGAAAGCACTCTGATGGTAAACTCATGTGAGAGAATTCGAACTCTAATTAACTTTCTAATTTATGAAAAATCTTCGCTTCTGACTCAAATGGAACTTGTGGGCTCAGGTAAGCTGAGGTATGGCGCAGCGGATAAAAACGGATTTTGCGAATTCCCTGTCACTGGTTTGATTCCTTGCTTTGTATCTTGTGTTGAAAATGGTTAGGCATGCTCCTCCTGATTCGATCAATTCCCAATTCTTTGGAATAGTTATGAGAAGCAAGTCGTTATTTTGAAGGCACTCACAAATCGCCATTGCAATTGCCTTAAACAAAAGGATCAGTAAGTCAAGTTGTGCTGAATTTCTAAGTATCAAAAAACTGCCATAAAAATTTCAACTGTAGCGATGAAGAGCTTTTTTTTCAAGCTTTGGAACACCTCTTTTAAAAGGGATTGAGCCCCTGAATTACGTTAAATACGGTAGTCCGCTACTCGAACGCGAAGATGTCGAGGGCAGGTATTTCGGGTAAAGGCACGTGGGGCCCTATAGGACCAGAGACCGCAATTAACAGAAAAGTTAAAATCTGATGGAAGAAAGTGGAGAAGAAGAGGAGTACCTCTGACGGTGGAGAACTGAAGTACTGATCGATAACGTGGTGATGAGCAATCACTGATGACGAATCGATCAGTATGACTCATGGAAATGTTAAAATTCAAGTCACAAACAAATCAAAGTGTATCGATTTAAGCCAGCGCCCGTCCTTCTTCTTTGTTTCCTTATCATTCCGATGACGTTAAGAGGTGTACGTTTTCTCGGAAGAACGTTTTAGCGATTTTTTATGGGTGCAGATAACTGGGGAGAAGTGGGAGGGGCAAAAAATGCGACGTTTGTGAGAATTGATTATTGATTCATAAAGTTGGTTCCTCATTATGTACCACGTCTTGAGCATTTTGTTAAGTCCCCCGATTCGGTCTACTTCCTTCATCGCTCTTCCTATACGATACTTTTCTACTGCGACATGCAACCCTCAAACCCATGATGCCCTACACAATCCAGCTAATGTTTACTGGTTTGATACCCGAACTACATGAACCGGGAGGTATTGATCGGGAACCTACTGGTTACTTTGAGCGCTGCTTGGCTCGAAACAAATTCTCGCATCAACTTTTCACCTGCTTACTTTATCTGCAAATTGAAACTGCCAACCTCGGGACGACCTTGATCCCGAGTGCTCTTCTTTCGTCGTCGCGCCGCTACCCGCTCAGTGGCATGCCATCCTTGGCAAAGGGGGGGGGGGGGGCCTGAAGTGGTCGTGTCGGGAAATATCGTTTTCGTTCAACATATAGGGAAGATCTCACCGTTGATGGTAGATTATGGGTAGCTGCTACTAACTAGTAGCTGGTAGCAGGTAGTAGTAATGGTACTGGTAGTAGCCTGCACTGAATTTTTGAGTTCGAGCAGTTCAAACTGGTATTTTTATACGATCCCGTTATACACTCCCCCCTCGATCGAATCCGCTTTCTTTCGAGGTCGAATAGGTACGGGAGGAATTAAAGTTCGAGGGAGAAATGAGAGTTTACGAGGTCGCTTTCTGCGACCAGGTACTTGACACAAATCATCGATGAGAGAGAAATCATGGAGTTTTTCCAGCCTATGTGGGAACCTGTGTGCTGATAATGATGATGGAATGCCCACTGGTAGGATAATGGCCATGAAGCCAAATGGTTGCTGGTTATATTACGGCGTCTACAAATGGCAAAAAAACCTGGATTTATAGTCATTCCTCTATTAGTACTTGAAAAACTTATGTAGAAAGGTGATTTCTGGGATACGCCATGTATTAGACTTCTAATTGGATTCAAGGTGACCTTTGAATGTGGTGTTCGACCTGTGCTGTGAATTCTGGAACAATCTCCAACTTGCGAGACAGTATTCCTATCCTCCCAGACAGATCTGGTATGTAAGTGACCCCGAAAGAATGGAAAACTGTTGATTCTGGACGGAATTCGATCCAGGATGATGAAACGGGGAAATGGCAGAAGGTGTAGGTATCGGGCTGGTTCATCCTCATCTTCAAGGCCCGCTATCCCGAAAAACGTCTATAGTTTCCATTCATCCTCTGTAGGCCTGAATCGTAGAAAAATGTTGGATTAGGGTCGACAAAGGTCTGGATCGAAAAAACCATCTGAGCACTACAATCCACTATTTGCTACTGCACCACACCTTTTTTCGAGAACCATAAAAGAGACGCGAACAACTTCTGTAACAGCCCGCTTACGAAGGAAGAAAGTATCGTTCAGACGTTTTTTCACAATCCGAAAATGACCGATTAAACAGGCGATTACCCAGAAACGTAAGATGCCGACATTCCAAGTATTGTGCTCAAGGTCAACTTCAAAGAAATATTTTAGCCCCGAAAAATTCCTCAAATACCAAAGTTATAGCAGTCCTCATCTGTCTTTCTAATACGGCTTCCCCGAAATATTGATCATTATTGATTTTTATTCTGTGCGGAATATATTGATTCCCCGGATCTTTCACTAAATTCACCAGGGTCAAGGTGAAAGGTACGGGTTCCCTGGACAAGGGGTGAGTCATCGTGAGAAAAGAAGCCGTCCCCAGCGACGGGTTTCGGGTTTTTTGGGTCGAATCGATTTATAGCACATTCTAGCAATTAACGACGAGACGTTCAAAACCGAAATGCAAACATTCCTTATATGCAGTTAATCGATTATCGATTGAAAAGACTTCGGAAAAGGTAGTAGCCTAAAGGAACCGAAACCAGTACCGGTATGCTTATCTTTCACGGAGCATCACGAAATTGGCGGAATGACGTCGTAAAAGAAATCGATTCGATGGAAACCAGCAAACAATTGCTGATCATTGTATCAATCATTTTTGAGTACGACTCGTATAGTATGAACGCGTATAGCGTAGTGTCAAAGGTCGCAGCCATTGAGCGCACACCCGTGGATCGAATCCTACCACCTGCATTTGCTACCAAATTGTCCTGTAAAATGGCAGCCCGTCCATCGGTACAAAACCCATCTGTAACTGTAATAACCCTAATTTGAACATATGGTGACCCAGTTGTTGATTGAATGGGCCATTGATTTTTATGGGTTCCAGTACTGCTAGCAATTAAAATGAAAGGCGGATGCTTGGCGCATCTCAAAGAAAATGAATGACATTTGAACATTATTTTCTTATTCAAGAAGTCATAGAAACAGAAGTGTTTTTGTAGTGTTTTTATGGGAAAGTAACAGCTGACGTTTATGAAGCACATTTCGGTATACGCCATGCGTTTGCTCTTATTCCTATGGGAGTTCGGGTTGGAAAGCCCTCAGTTTGGCGATACTGTCACAGGAATCAGAAATCCAGCATGTGAAGTAAGAAGTGAAGTAGTTTGTAGATGTGGAATAGTAAGAACGATTGAGAAGAATGCATAGAACAAGTAATGACTGCCAGACGGTGATTGGTTTAGGAAAACATGCTGTGAGTCATCTCATAACAGCTGTTGGAACCGACTAGTCACCGAGGCGGAGCCAATTGGCGACATGGTTTGAGAAAACCACAAACACGAACTTTCCCCTCTAATAGTTTTCAACTTCCCTCTCGTTGTAACCTTGACATAATAGTTCACAATGGTAGTGATTTTGTGCCTTACAGGGTTTTTAGGTGGGATTATTTATTCATTTCTGATGTTCCCTTTCTAGTACTTCACCGATTCTTTGCGACGGCCCTCTCCCAAAAGCTCTTGAATCATAAGGCAAGCATGAGACGAAAACTGCCGATGAATCATCACAAGTTATCCATCGCTTCTTTCTTCCATCGGGTCGGAGTGGATCCCGTGAAGGAGTGATCCAAGGAAGAATCATATCCCTACTCAGTTGTCTCGAAATCGAAGGAAGCCTAAGAAGTTTTGCGGCATCGTAACTTGAGGTTTACGACTGGGTGAGGAGGTTAGATTCCTAAGTCATTCGAAGACATGTACGGAGATTTCTAAAAGGCTGGTCCCAAAATCGGAAGCAACTGGTCAAGAAGAAAGTACAGGATCTGAGAAAATTAACCGGATTGGCGTTAGCCCTTTTTTTGAAAGGGTCGGCGCCAGTCTTTCCTGGGAGCATAACATGAAGACTGTGTCGTCGGCATCGAGCTTCTCCTGGAATCTACTATTCCTAGGCTTAGTATGTGCTGAATTTCTAAGCGAAAGTCGAGCTAACGGCGTCAAGCTGAATCGCTGACCAACGTTTGTAATTGTTCTCTCATTCAAAAGAATGAGGGATCTATGGACCAGTGTGTTGTAGTGGACATCGGTCCTGGGACCAAATTTCTGCTCAAATATCCAGGCCAATCAAGGTCCCATGTTATTGGGATTGGTTAGATGGTAATAGAGGTGATAGAAACACTGACTATTAAGCCGTTGACTAGGCTAGGTTCGCTCTTCAACCTCTTATTCATTAGGAGTCAGAGCAAAATGCATGGCGCACCCTGAGGAGAAAGTGGCCAAAATCAAGACCCCCCGTAGAGAGGCTTATTGTCTTTTCAGCATTCATTCTTCAGGTACATATTGTTCGTCGTCCGCTCGAGATAATGACATGCTCAACAGAATCAAAGAACGAGTTTCGAAGGCAAGCGGTTGTTGAGGTTGGTGGTTTTACGTTCCCCCATCAAGTACTGAGTCTCGAAACTTTGTGTATACAGAACGAATGGGTTTCTGATCCCTTTTTCTGAGCTTCGACTACTGTCTTTTCTTTTCCTTTGCCCTTTGCCTTTCTCCAGTACAGGTTCTGAGGAACCCATTCATAAGCAAAAATGATGCATGGATATGAGGATCATAGATCTCCGCGACAAATTGAAGACATTAAAAAAGAAATGGATCCGGAATGATTGGAAGGAACAAGATGGCAAATAGGTGCCGTAAAAAGGAATGATGAATGGGGTCCAGATTGAGTCCCTTCGGGTTGCATCAAGTCTTTGAATAGCCTTTTTAGTTGTAGTGACCGTTTTTAGGCCAACATTTTCATTATTCATTTATTTATTCATTTATTTATTTACACATTCGCTAAAATGTAGTATTAAGGCCAAAGTGCAAGGTAGACACCAAAATCCAAAGAACTTGAAGAGAGATTGGACCGAGTCAGCAATAAAAGTAGCTTTAGTAGCTTAGCAATATAGAATTCTGATTCAATCTTTAATATTTCGAATAAATATGAGAACCAAACTTGGAAATTCGACTTCCGAATTTATAATATTTGAATAATTATGAATAGTTCAAAATTAATTCAAGACAGGTGAAATAGGTGATTCGAGAGAGGCGTGGTTTTCGAAGGAGGCGGTGCCTTTGATCACCTTGCCATTTCTTCCGAATACTTATACAAAGAGCTTGATGAAGAGGAAAGATCGAAGAGTTGATAGGAGGCAAGGGAGGAGGAGGAAAAAAAGGGGAAAAGGAAAATGTTCATCTGTCTGGCCAGCTTGGCTAGGTAGTGGTTGACTTGTTCAGATTGGACCTTGGAAGGCAACGGGTGCTCGTTGAGCTCGGATTGCTACAAATTACCTGATTTACTTGAATTTAATATGCTAAATATATCTATTAATAGAACAATCATTTGACCTTCAACAAAGTGAACGGTTCAGTTAAGAACCTCGTAGACAAACAGAGGCGCTTTGATGTTTTTAGAAGGTGAAGGGCCCTTGAAAAGAAGAGTAAACAGAAAGGCAAAACATTGTGAGAACCTGACAAATATTGTTCTGCAAATGAAACGGCTCGCCGAATGAAAAACTAAAAGAGAAGGTTCATCAAATAATTTGTGGTTATGGAAAATTTCCCTTTCTAGACGCACATAGATGGGGTAGTATCAAGTGGTTCCGCTGTCGCAACGGAGGGCAAATTGGTCTTGTCGTCTCTAGGGAAACTGTCTGGTCTGTACACGTAAAAACTACAAATTGTCCGGGCTCCCAGGAACTTATTACACAGCCCGAGTGGGCATTCGAATGTGGTTAAGGTTCTAGAATGGAGTCGCATGCATGGCGCACCCCTCGAATTTATCAGTGCCGCCTTGAACACAAGTAATAGCGTTGGTTAGGCGTATGAAGTTTGAAGTCAGTGTTACCGTATAGGGCAATCTAAGGAAGGCAGGCTGATTACCAGAAGAAGATACTGTTAGAAAGATAGTACGTTCTGTAGAAGGCTCTAGAAGGTTCGATCAGATCAATATCCCGAGGATTCAAACAATCATGCGATTTTCTAATGGGGTTGCATGCCTGGCGCATTCCAGGACTGAATTGGTGAACGCTACTTTGATTCGTTCAAAATAATAAGCGGGCAGGCATAATTGTAGGGAATTTTTTACCAGTCATACGGTAAAAGACAATCTGAAGACGGTAGTATAATGACTGGGTAAAAATGTTGTGAAGGGAATACTTTCTCTAGAATGTTCTCGAAGGATCTATTATTTCAATAGGGATCGATTGATTCTACGAACAAACAATACAACGTTTCCGGTCCATCGAATAACCAGAGGATTAGCGGATCACGCACATCAA
>UZAF01017835.1:0-15098 GCA_900617895.1 Haemonchus placei
CCCACACGAGGAATCTGCGACTCCCAAGTATGCTACATCGGGTACTACCGGCCTAGATAGGAAGCAGAAAAGGCTCAAAAATTTTCTCAACAGAAGTAGCACTTAAAATTGGCCGTGTGTCAACGGTTTCAAAAAGGCCACCATTCACAAGCCTACATATTGAAAATTCAATCAGCTCATCAGAAAAACGACAACATGAGGCATAAGCAAAAAAAGAGCAACAACAACAACAAGAAAATATCACCAATACCAGGAAACAACAACATTAGGCTCCTAAAAGGTTTATTGCATGCAGTCCCGATCTATGGTACATTGTGGAAGCATTCCTCGGTTACTGTAACCTGCTCTTAACCGCATAGACTGACGACTCGTCCAAAGGACCGTTCCTGTCACTTTCGTTACCATAATCTCGTACAACCCCTTGATTTGTCTTCTTTTTCGGCAGCTTTCATTTCTCAAATTCGCTTTGCACTAATCTGCCAAAGACTTTCACCAACCAATTCAAAAGAGGCAGCTTAAAACATTCTTGGGCTATGCTTTGAGGTAATTAGGACTGTTCCACTAGGAAAAGAAGCATGAACTGAGGTCGGATCATACCACGATGATTCGTTCAGCCAGAAGCGGTATTCTAGAGACATTTCGAGTGCGCTCCATGCAATAAAATAAGCGAATTTCTCAGAAGAAAGGAAACTTTACGTTAATTTCGAGGGAAAGGACTAGAAGAAATTCAATCTCCACGATTCCAAGTAGAACTATTATCCGATGAGGAATTTAAAATTGTTTCCAACTGTAAATGAAATTGAAATCGTCCGGAAGTGCAATCATGTTTTTTCTAGATGTGCTACCATTCTGCTAGGAATCGTTTCAGAGGATATGCTGGCAAACGTCGACAAACACCTTTGTCTTTCTACCGCTTGGATGGCATGGAAACAATGGAGAATAAGGGACAAGAAATATGCTCACAAATCGTTTCTCGGCACTAAAACTGGGTGGCCCAATAGAAGGAGAAGACGATTTTCACTTTTTCTACATATATCCTAGAAGACGTTTATATCCATGAATATAATTCGCTAACTAGGTCGCTGTGTCAATGTGTGTTTCCCCGGTTGTTCACTACCCATAAATCCCTTTACCCCTTGACATAGGGCATACAAATTTGAAAGCGCTACAGGTGGTGGGAAGAGATTACTGACGGTAGATGATAAGTAGTGATAATAATCAATAGGGGATGATAAGAAGACTTTGAAGATAAGCCATCTGCTGGAAATGGTTGCTACATAAACGAACATAAATGGTTATCAGAAGAATCGTTTGTAAGAAGAGATAGTTGGAAAGGACATGAATGATTTTCGGCCTTTGCTTGCTCATGTAGCGCTGTTCCTTCGACAACCATAGAAACCACTGGAAGCTAGAAATTTAGCTAGCTGGAAATGGGTACTCCATCGCCGGTGAATTATGGTGAAAAATTGAATGAAACAACTTCAAAGAGACCCCGTTTTGTTAATAATGGCAAAAGTAACAAATTGCGCAAAAGGTAGCCTATTTTGGACTACTTAAACCTTAAGTTTCGAAAGATGTAGAAGCCGGAGAGGCAGTTGTATATCGATAAGTCTGTGCTGCCGTTCCGGGGGCGAATCTCCTTCTGACAGTATCGTGGCACCAAGAGACACAGGTTTGCAATCAAACTGCTCAAGTTAAGTTCTAGAACAGGTTATACGCCGAAAGTGAAGGTGTGCGCTGAAAGAGATCCAACTAGAACGAGAACAGTGGCGGAAGCCGTCGTGATGGAACTCATGGATGGATACCCACGAATAATTACTGGTCCAGAGACCTCTAAATAATCGCAGTGACTGCGTAGCTACATTGAGAGGGAATCGGAAAGTCTACTGTCAGCATTGACAAACTGAAAGCTGAAACGTGGTGAACACTCCAATAAACTGATTCAGAAGGCTTGGGTACTGGTTTCGAAGTGGGTGGATTAAAGAGTTATCTATATGCCTCATACAAAACACTGTGCAGCTTGCGAGCCTGGTGGAGAACCTGTCGTCTTTGCGGACTACACGAAGTGAAAGGGTTTGTGGATCTTAGGGCCATATGGCCACCTAAACGCCCTATGTGAGAAAGACGAGCGAATGATACGTCAGACTATTTCATACTTTGATCTCCAAGACGGCTTTGGCTGATGCTCGGCTCCTTTACTGTTAGAAAGAAGAAAAAATTAAGATCAACTTCTTCAAGGGATTAATTATGATGCTCTAATTTAGGATATCACAGCTCCAGCTCCTACAAACAGGCCGTCATCTAGAAGAAAGCTTGTTTCTGGCCCTCAAATAAAGTCCAAACATAAAAGATTGCTCTGTTAAGGATGCTACAGCCTCATATCAAGGACACATGGCTAAACAGAGGCTCGAAATATGGCAAAGAAAACCAAAACAAAGGAACGGTAAATGCCNTCTGCTTTGTTGCCTTGAATGTTTTCAAAGTGTCATAATTTTTGGATTTGGTAAATGATTTCAATGTCGCTAGTTTTCTGATACTGTTTTGTTATTAAGTATGACTCTTCTTTTTATGCTTAAGGTTTGCATAAAGATGGCTCATCCATAATAGATAGATTATCTGTGGGCGCTAAATTTAGTGTACTTATAATGAATTATAAAAATCGGCACAAAAAAATTGGAGTTCTCTTGATTTGACTGACTTGCCATACTGTCGGTGACCCTTAACCGACATCGTCCTATGGGACAGTCTGGCTGTCGGCTAACAATGAACGTCTTTTTCGCCCACGTGTTAAACCTATATGAGCTTTTCCGACTAAGAACCTCCAGAAATCCTTAGAGATGGGCGAATATCAGTGAAGATGAGAATGGCCAAGAGTAGCGCTTATTTTACCATTGATACTATTGTGACCATTCTCCAGCAACATTAGTTGGTACCATCCTAAGGATTGGTTGACTGAGCACAGTGATGGTACCTACTATTATTGCTGAGGATAGTCAATGGCCCTGTGTGAGTAGACTAACAAAACAATCCAAACCTTTCGACAGATTAAAAAATGCGTGAGTAAAGGGTTAGACAGGTAATCCGGTTGGTTGTATCACGCTAATACGATAGTAATATGTACGGAAAGTTAGTGGACCAAAGCTTATCCCACCATCAAAAAAAACCTCAAAAAGGACCCTCTCTAAGATTGACAGAAAGCGTGACATTTCCCAACCTATTACTTCGAGGTTCTGAACCAACAGTAAGCATCGATTGTGGTAAAGATGTATGAGGAAGTATACGTTTTCCCCACAAGTAAGAAGAAGCAAGTAGGAGAGGATATCGTTGGGATCTCCTTCGAGAGGAGAATTACTTCTAACGAGAATATTTCTCATGGGATCACTGTTGACAGTGAAGGCGATATGCCTACTCACTGAAGAGTCATCAAAAACTAACTTTCGCTCTGAACGCCCAAGATATGTATGTACTGGTTGAGAAGCTGTTAACCTCTCATAGGAAATCGATTATTATTGGTTTTGTAACTCTGACTGCTCTGTTGGTGAAGGGTTTGAGCCCAAGATGCTTTTATCGAATGCTGATTTACTCATTAGTGCATGAAAACGGCTTTGACGAATGGCAAATAATTTTAGCCTTAATTACAGTCATAATAATAAGTAATAATGGTGATTATAGTCATAACTGTTCGATAGGCCTACATCCCTCCTTTTTCATTCAAAGCCATAATTTCTTTAGCAGAATATCAGTGAGTAGAAGAGGATCTAAGGACCCACAAAACAGGTGTGAGCTTCGAATTCTTTTGTAGAAACTGGCCTCAAGATCAGACTAGGAAACCGAGATACCGGGATATGTGTATTTATTAATTTAATTTATTTTTATTCAGGGCAGGAAGCATTGTAATTGTTGTAAAAACTGCGAATCTTGACTGGAGTTCGTTTCGCTGAATTTGTTTCCTTCCCAACAAAAGCTAAGCCATTGCGGAATGGGATGGGAAGCCAGATTCGAGCGTTGAATTCTGTCGCAACCGCAAATTGCTGTATACTCGAAATATATGAACAAAACGCTTTCAGACCCTGAATGGAAGTCGATGAGGTGGCTCCAACTAAAAAATTCTTTTCTCAACCAGCTTTTACTAGTATATCAATTGTCAATAGTATGACAGCCTGATACATGGCAGCTGGCTCGGGAGGGGTATATGGTAGCTATTTGACTTAATTAGGAACTCTCAAAAAAAAAAAAGCAATTCAAATGGCTGCTGCCTGGAAGCGTGACGTTTTTCAGATCCATTTGGACTTACCAACTGGTAATGAATATTATTTGTGGAAAAGTCGGCTGCAGAAAAATGCCATGAGGAAAGGAATGGTGATAGCATTCCACATCTCAATAGAGAAGGTCATATTGAAATGTGAGTCGTATTGATTAGAGTAAGCCCTCACATGGATTGAAATTCCTTTGACAGCACGATCGATGACGAAGTGCTAGATATGAGCACAAGGAGGTGTCTATTTGTTTGTCTAAGAGCTGAGTTTGTGAATTTCGAGGTTCGGTCTATTCTATACGGCTTGCTCATAGATTATAGCCGAAATCAGAAGTAGAGGCTTTGGGGAGCTCTTAAGATTAGATCATAATAAGAGTTAATTCGCAGTTCTCGTTTGGGAGAAAAATGGACAAAAAAATTTGATGTAAAGCGATCGAAGCAAGAAGGCACTGGAGAGGTGTGTTCAGCATAAACTAAAAAATTTTATCCAATAATTAAAAGACCATTCGGAAATAGACTGGGAGTCTAGGTCATCTATTTCAACAAGTCCAACGAGATCGTGATGAGTGGGGTGAGTGACGCGATGGTGACGAGTGTGTGGTCCGCTGTGAGTGGAAGGGGGAGGAGGACGACGGAGGCGGTGTATGGAATCGATTGCGCCGCCCCAATATCCAACGTGAAGATTGAATTCAGCAGAAGATGACAGTCCATGTCATGCTTCAGAGAGCATTCATACGCTCCCTGAGGTTATCGTGATGAATGTTCAGCCGTTGGATAGCTCTGAAAGGCAATTTGTTCGAAGATTTATTCGTCCGAAAGAAAAACGATAGCGAGGTAGTCAAGGGAGCTGCTAGGCAAAAAGAGAACCCGAACCATGGGTATCTATAACATTTCGACTTCAGCTAGACTCAGAAACAATCGGCTTCATCCGGATAAGTGAAAGCCGTGGCACTAAGAAAGAATCCCCGAGCCTGAATGGTTGAGTTAAACAGATTAGTTGCTGCATAAGGGCTCCCACATGATTAGAATGAAGACGAGAATGCGAGCATTGACTATACTGACTAAACTACTTGTATGAATCAGAATCATCGGGCCCATGCACTGAAAATCGTTCCACATCGATATAGAGGGGATCTACCGGTACAGCGATAAGACAAAGAATAGCTTTGGAAAGGCTGCTACGACAGGCTGGACGACTTTTTAGGAGCTAGAATACACACCAGATATGTTTAGGCTTCAGCGCCGAAGGTTGCTGCTAGCGCCAAAACGGAAAAGCTGTTCAAGCCCTGTAGCGAAGAAAAGCCATTGAAGTTTGGAAATGTCGGCGTCGTTTCACTCTAGGTCTTCTTCTCTTAGGATAGATTACCGGATCTTCTTGCTTTGCCCGAGACAATTTCAGCTAATTACCATCGAATTACATTTTGACGGCAACGTCGGGGGTACGTGCGCACCGCTGCCTCCTGGTTCAAATACCACCATTGCACAAGAATTGCCCCACTTCGACTCGCCCAATGAAGGCCAATTTTGGTCGATAGTTTGTGTGTTCGACTTTTCAAGTTGTGAACAACCTATTTAGACTCTTCGTTGTTGTGGCTGCCTTAGACTGAAGATTTGAGAGCAAGTAATTCTGGAGCATGCAAGGTGTTATGTATAACTACCCACAGTAGCAGCCTGCGATTGCGCAACCAACCACCCACCTACTTCGATTCACGCTTATGTGTTTGCTTAAGGTTTCTCTTGAAAGCGGATGTGAGGCGGGTACGCGACTGCAGATTGCTAATGTGCGTTCTTATAACTGCAACCACGATACAGTAACGGTCGAGCGAGTAGGGAAGAGGATATCTTTATATTAACAATCAGTGTAGGTGTCAAGCACTTTTCTTTTTCAATCCCAAATTATTCTTGCTCTTCGGGGAGGCGATAAGCTTCTGAAAGCTATTAGCTACTCATCTTCCGAGTAAACGAAAACTTCTGAATGGAACATGGGTCTGGTAGCCATAACGGCTCCGTCAATCGGTTGAAGCTATTGTTAGCCTAAACTTCCGCATATATTCAGTTCGAGCATATATAAAAATAGGCCTGTTGAGGACTGATAGTCTATAGGTAAATTGCTTCTTGCAGTAGCGGAACCGAACCGTTCCAGCATACTTGTACTGTGGAGAAGTATTACTTTCTTATGTATGTCGATTTATAAGATATACGACGAAATCCATTCTCNACCCAACGGAAGGAGTCCCAAGTTCACACAAAAAACACGAACTCCCTTTCCTTCAAATTCTTTTTTTTTGTTATTAATCAGATTCTAAAAAAATTTTTAAAGTCGAATAAGCCACTGAGCGTTTTTTTTTGCGTTTTATGACGAGGTAGTTCAAGAATACTTTTCTGGAATAGCTATGAATATGAAGGAATGCTTTGACAAGTCTGAGAAGATAGCCTGGAATTGATAAACGATCCTCGACTACAGTAAGTGGTGTTCAGGAATTCCGTGGCCGCCTTGATCATAGCTTTGCGTTCCCTAAGTTGTGTGGCTCTAAACATCAGCGAGGCCTATTCTAGCGATTTCACCATTTTTAGTTGCTTCACTGAACGAAACTACGCGGCTGTCGCATCCATGTCGCTACTAGGCGATCTGCTAGTCAAAGTTTCAAACTCAACAACCAGTGGTCCTCACCTAAATACGGTGTTGGTCGGGGTCAGTACGACACCACTTCACACGCGGACACATTTGCCCTTTATTTTGCGCTGTCGTGAATGCACGTTGCAGCCTACGACTGGGAAAACGGCCAGAGTAGAACACGCTTCACTTCTAGAGCACAGAGCAGCCGTAATTTGTGCATCACTACATAGGATTGGATCTATAGAATCCGAAATATAAACTGCAGCAATGTAAGCTGATGTAGTAAGGAAGAAGCCAGTCAAATCATGAGAATATGCCGCGCTGTGACATTTAGGGCTACATAACAGAGGAAATAACCTGTGATCAAGAAGGTCGGAAAACTCCTGTGCACCATTGGTCTGGGATCGTTTGTTGATTCTACGGTAATCTCATCAGGCTATCAAGATCAAATTTCTCTCCAAACTGGAAGTATGCCACACTACATACAGAGCTTACCGATAATACGGGCAATCAAGTTTTCAAAGCGCTATTCTATGAAGTTTGAGCACTTGATGTTCATGGTGTATCCAACCTCACGAAACTTCGCTATGAACCGGGTGTAAGGATTGTTCGGTACTATTACGGGGTGATTAAGTTTCCCTCGTTAATGCTCATTCCGTCACATGCTTCGGATTCCTTCAGTCTTGAACAACAAAATTTTCCTTGGAAGGACCATTTGCTTAATACCTGCTCTGAGACAGAAATTCTGTCTCACATGTTGCCTGGTTACGTTAATGAGAGTCCGAACAAAACAGGATCCTCCATCAAATCTCTGTTGTCTCTGCTCAAGTCTAAGCAATTCGAGGGGAATCCAAGAGCCAGATGAATCAACGTTAAGGCTTTGTTTACTTACTGCTTGCTCATAATACTGAATTCTTTTGTCCGTGTCAATTCATCCATGCCCAAGATATGCGCCGCTTTTCTTTCCCATGATGAATACGTACTACCTTGGTTATTTCAGGTATGCAGTAGCGCTCAAAAGTCTTTGGCCAAATGCCTCTTCAGTCGTACTTTTCAGTCGTAACTCCTTTCCTATTGGATCTCATGCGAAATTTCGATATGTGAGCATGGATGTATTGTGAATATTCACCACTATGATCCAGATATCTCAAAGGGCTTCAACTCAAAATCAACTGAAAACACAGACACTGGTCTTTCTCAGAATTCGAATGACTGCAGACGTCACTAACTTTGCTTCTAGCTAATACTGCTATCGCAACAAACACCTTGATCTAGTTGTGTGGATACTGCTGCTTTGCAGTCAAATAGTGCTGGATAGTGGGAAATGTGCTTCAGTTAAACATATCAAAATTTGCTCCACTAAGAAAAAAGTTATGCACGAAAAAATGTAGGACTGTTTGGCCGAAGACTTTTGAGCGCTTGTGCAAGTCAATAAATAGCGCAATCCAGGTGAAGTTCAGGAATTTAAATGTTTCACAGTCCCTGTTCAATAATGAAGTGTGTTGGGGATAGCTCCAGCTAAGTTTTCCTAAATTCAAGACGTCGTACATAGGAAATCAGCCTTCACCACCACAGCCATGCAATCATGGATTTGGGGAAGCTGTGCGACGAGTAATTTGAAAATCTCGATCTATTATAGTAATCATGACGAATGTACTTTGTTTGCTACCAACCGCACCATACTTGCCAATCATAGACCTTTCCTTCGAATGAAGATCCAAAACTTTCACAATGGTTTGCGGATACTATTCTTCGGAAGTGCATTATTACCTGGACTTGCCGTTGAATGAATTATCAATTTTTTCCTATTGGATAGCACTGCCGCAACTTATTCCAACGAACGATATTTTTCTCTAAAGTCGTAAAAATGGGCAAAAGTGGACATTTGAAAGGAAAAATGAAAAGGAAAGGAAAATTCGAAGGTGGTGCGGGCCTAACAATTTTTATTGAGTTTTTTTCTGCACCATGATGAGACACGGCAGTCTATGAATGAAACGACTCGGTCTTACTGCACAACTATTATTGGAATAACAGGACCAGTTAGGCGAATGCCCGAGTGTTTCCGTTTTGGGGCCTAACGTCGCGGCAATTCCAGATTGTGGGGATTCAACTGTGCCGTGAAGTTAGTCTACTCACTATGAAAAATGCTGACCGTCATGGCGATGTGATCTAGAAGTGGCTTTCTGTAACACTTTTCTCTGCAATTTTGCGTTGATATCGATAGAGCGGAAATCATTTTTTTATATTCTTATCGGCTTTTAGATACTTCTTCGAAAGGAAACCATCATTACGGAGTCCGTTGTGTGTTGTTGTTCCATGGCCAGAGTATTTGTATGCTGTGGAAATGTTCAGAAAGTGATTGATAGCAAGACCAATTTCGAACAATTGATGAGCCCCTTGAAAGAAGATCTATTTCTTTTGTATCCAAGCGGATTTTCATCGCTCGAGCGTTGGAACCTTGGCTTCTCAAAAAGAAGGTTGTATCGAAACGTCAGGCTGCTGAATTAAAAAATTGTTCCACCTGATAGCCTCTGCACAAGATATTGTAATTACAAACATTCATTTTTATTATTGTTCATTTTTTCATTACTCAGTATTCTATGTGTTTTCAGAGCGGAGGTGGAGTAATGGCAGATGGGCACTATCACACACGCACAGGTCCGAATCCCGGATGATCAGATCTGCCTAGGCCAAGCGAACCTTGCACCCTCGGGCCGGTTAAGTCATTGTATTGGCCGCATACGTATTCAAAGCGTCACTACAGTTCTGAATGGAAGTCGAATGCGCGGTGGGAGCGGGGACCCTCAGACGTGATTCATTAAGGAAAAAAAAGTTAAGCCTATATCATTTTATCCTTTTTTATGCAGTCACGGACACGAGATTCTTAACCATGTCCACTAAACGTACGTGGGTTGAGCGCATACCTGAGCAACGTGGCCTTCGATCTCTTACACAAAAGGTGTATAGTCAACGTGTTCAGAAAACCAAGTATTCTGTGAAAAACACAGTGTTAACGTCCTGGATTTTCAGGAGGCTGAACGGTTAGACCAGATCCGCAGTGGAAGCTTCAGTTTCAGAAGGCCTCGGTAGCAGTGGATGCCGAACAGTGTACATAGTTAACGACTTTCCAGTAGTTTTCGCCTAGGCTTATCTATCGATTCCACGATCCCGCGGTAGGAAATGGTGTACCCCATGGTGTTTCTTGACAATATCTTTCACACATTGCAAAAAGCTAACAAAATCACTGCACAGTACCAGCAGTCGGTTCAGGCCAAGATTTCATCGAGAGAAAATAAATCACTGCTTTGATGGGTCATTTAAGAATCCATCAAGCATGGAGCACCATAGCACGTAAAGTTTATTGCCAACAAAACTCAGCTGAGAATACACCAGAAAAGGAGGGCTACGATTTTAGCGAAATGATTAGCAAGCCTCGATTTGTTGTTTAAAGACCGCGGATTAGACCAGAGTTCAGAGACCTAAAACCGAAAATTCGTTCATAATATGGGATAACTCGTGGGCAATTACAATATATACCCGTTTGCCAATACTTTTTGTATAGTATAGCACTTTTTCGGAGCTAATAACAATTTGCTCAACTAAAGACCATAAAATACCAGCTGTGAGTTTGAGCATAGGGAAGTTCTAAAGTCCTGCTCTTTCAAGCAGCCGATGTATAGAGACATTATAGGGGGAGTTCAACATAACTTTTATTAGCTTAACATGAAGCTCCCATTTCTACAACCAAGTCAGCAGGAGTAGTAGACGGAATAATCCTGCATGGGATAGATTAGTTTTCGGATATATCCCCATGGTGTAATAAGATGATAGAATGTAAGAACTCAGTGTGATTCAATTTTAGAAACCGATGACAGCCTTTGTAGGGCTTTTCACTGCGATTCGAAAAAACTGAACTTATCCATCGCCACTGGGGAAATGCATGGCATTAGGTTCTCTAATTCTAACTTTCCCACTCTGCTGAGGTGCTCGCTTCGAATTGCTACCCGCTAAGAGATTCATTATATAGAGATTGGTGCACTCAAGTTTTTTAGAATCACGACCCAATTATTGGATAGCAGTCAAAAATTGGGACCACGGCACCCAAACAAATGATAGCATAGCAGTGGAAGCGCCGGATGTTTTCGACTGCCAACCAGCCGAAATTATCCATCTTTCTTGATTCGTAACAAGGGGTCCAGAAAGCTCATCCGGCTCTAAATCGCGTCTATCTGTAAGCAAACCTAATGTCAGTACGGTCAAAGACATACCCCCTACATGAAAGAGATTTCAATACCATGCGAAAAACGCGAATTAGCATCATTTCCCTTTTTGTGTAGACGATATAAAGTTGAAATTTGGTCGTCGACCTCGAGACATCAAGCTCTACAAAACAGTGGATCGAAAGTTTCAAAGTGCCTTACTGGAACAGCTTGGTACCAAGGTGAGCTCTCAATTTGGAAGGGAAATTACATCTAAGTATTGATGGGGAGATTTATGTACAACAGAATGTACCTGTTTTGAGGACTTCAATTGTGTACATTGAAGGCGTGCTATTCCAATACCATAGAAAATAAGACCAATTCAATAGATGTGTCGCAGGCTGACACTCGAGGGCATTCATCAGAATAAAATGCTCATAAGATGAAGTCCGCGTGTTTTTACTGGTTTCACTGTCTGTTCCAGAATGAGTATTTCTAGGTTTCAAAAGCGCATTCTGATGAGTCGAGTTCACTGGTATACACAACTTCAGAGAAACCCAGCTCAACCGACACATAATAACTAAAAGCGAATTCACCTGATCAGTTGAATTCTCACGGCTAGTTGTACTTTTTAATGGCACTGCTGTTCCGGAGACGAAAGGCACCATTACAATCTGCCTGACACATGTACATATATTGACCGAGTATTCTATTCAACTAGGCATTTAACTTTTAGGCTAAAACATCTACCAACTCGATATACTCTAGCTAAATTGAATCGTAAAGTCACATAATTATAATTAATATGTGATAAAATAATTATAATTAATAACAAAAAAGATGAAGCATATGATACTAACATTAAACAATAAAATATCCACGAATACATTGGTGAACAAATTCATAAAGATAATGTAGGAAGTATCATAACATACGAAATTTCCTAGATTGAATTCACCACAGTAGCTTTTCCGAGAGAATGCTTGCAAATATGGGGTTCCAGTTGCGAATAAATCTTCAAATCAGAGTCAGAGATTGTTCTTGACATTAAAAAATACCCATCAATGAACCAGTCTGAAGAGCATACAAAATGATAAAGTGATAGTAAGACTTTTATTTATACCCTATCCTGTATGTGGTTTCTAGGAGTAAAAAAATTGCATGCAATACGTGATTCAAAACATCCCAGTAGTCGTTAATACGGTTTCGAGGAGTGTTCTTGACATCCATTGAGAACATCCCATCAAAGCATAAATAAGGATCTACAAAAAACTATTACATGAATTAAAAATCTGTAACAAACTTACCTCATTCACTTGACGATTGCAGTAAATAAATATTTTTTTACTGGGTAGCAGTGAATAATAGCTGTTGAATACGGACTATCTCTCTCAGCAGTAACTTGGTGTGTCGGTTTGTCGGTTTGTGTGTTTGTCGGTGTGTCTGTCTGTCCGTCCGCAAAAAAATAATTNCACATTTCCTTCTTATCTGTTAAGCAGTAACTCGGTGGTGGGAAGGTTAATGGAGTGGAGCGAGTGTTGCGGATATAGTGAGCACTGAGTGAAGCGATTGTTTGCCTATACAGAATTTGGAATTGGGCTACCTCATTCAATACTCTCTCTTCCTTCTCCATCTCATTGCAGTCTAACAACATGCGAAGGAATTTCTTTTGCTCCTAAAGCGAAGCGGATGCGATCGGTTGACCCTCCACTTTTTTTGAATTTCTTTAGCACAGCATAGGCGTCACTGCATACTAAGTTCCATTGGTTCTGTTTCTGCTAAGCTCCCTTCCATAAAAAGAAATAAGTCACAAACATGCTACTAATATAATCGGCCAAGTATGCCCGTTGGTGAGTTTGTACGTGTGTTTGTCTGACCTGAAACTCATAACTCCTGTCTCACTGGGTCGAGGAAATTCAAATTTGGAAGAGAGATAGACATCAGGATGGGAACACTGATGGTGGGTGATAGGAAGTGGCAATAATATAGAGAAACTGATAAGGAGCCTTAAAAAGCAAAATACACACGATCCGTAATTCCCTTCATGTGAACGGCGAATCCTTGGCACTTTGGTAGGTGATGTGGGATGTGTAGGGACAGCAAATGTTTGATCACAGGGATCGATAACAAATGATAAGAAATGATAGAGAGCCATATAAGGCGAGAACAATTAGGTACGTAACGCCCTTTGTGCTACTGTTGAACCCTGAGACTTTGACAGGAGACGTAGAATGTGAAAAGATTGGAATTGTGAAAGAAGGCTGACGCNGACGGAAGCTGATAACAACTGATAAACACAACAAAGTGTCATAAAGGTTAGAGACACAACATCTGTAACACCCTTCGTGTTAGCAGTGGAGCCTTGGAACTTTGGTAGGTGATGTGGGATGTGGAGGGGTCATGGATGATCAAAGATATACCTGATAGCAACTGATATAGACTGATAAGGGGACGTAGAAGAAGGAGGCTCGCGTTAATAATGGGACCTTGGCATTTCAGGGGAATCGAAGGCAGTTGGTGATGAAAAGTGATAAGGGCTTATAACGAACCTCAAAATGCAAAGCCACAAGAATGTAGAGAAATTCTACTTATATAATCGGCTTAGTGTGTCTGTTGGTGTGCTTGTGTGTGTGTGCGTGTTTGTCCAACTGGAAATTCATAACTCATGTCCCAATGAACCTAAAACACTCAAATTTGCGAGAAATACAGAAGACAGGATGGGGACACTGATCGCAGGGGTTAAGCGGTGACAACTATCGAAGAAACTGATACGGAGCCTTAAATGCAAAAGCCACAGAATCTGTAGCTCCCTTCGTATTGGCGGTGAAGCTTTGGCACTATGGCAGGTGGTGTGGGATGTGAGGGGACCGTTAGCGATCGGTGACAGGGAATGATGACAAGTGATATGGACTAATAAGAGACCATAGAAGGTGAGAGCCACTGGGTCTATAACGCCNTTCATGTTAGCAGTGAAGTTTTGGCAATTGGATAGGTGGTGTGGGATGGGAAGGGACTTTAGAAGAATAGAACTGATAAAATGTGATAAGAGCTGATGAAATGATACAGTTCAATGCTTCAGTGCATTTTCTGTTAATAATGGAGTCTTAAAATCTTAATAGGTGATGTAAGTGTGATAGGATCGTAGGTACTCGGTAGCGGGAGCTGATAACTACTGATACCGGCTTGTGATGAGCTGTCGTAACCAAAACACCGCGTTCTTCGTGTTAACAACGGAACATTGGCGTTTGGCGACGGCGGGATCGAGAAAGTTGGTGCCAGGCCAGGAGGCCAGGAGCTGATAAAATTGATAAGGGCTATCGAGAATCCTCGAAAGGGTAGAGCCACTATAAAACTGACATTAATATGAAGCCTTGACAGTTTGGCAGTGATGTGGACTACGGAGGAATCGTAGACGGCCGATGATAGGGACTGATAACAGCTGATAGCGACTGATAAGGGCACTAACCAAACTGAATTTAACGCCTGTGGTAGTCACGATCTATTTATGGTTACGAATATTTGTTTAGGACCGCTACCCAGCAAGGTTTAGTAACTGAGGGGAAAACCAGGGTTACTTTTGTTTTGATATCATTTACGAGCTCATTCGCCCGCCAATAATTTGGGATTCTCAACTAATGAGTACTCATGGAGGAAAGAAAGTCCAGTGATAACAAATCTGATAATGGTGTTATTATCGTTTGAGAAGATTTGTGAGTACTACTCAATTCGGTGAAAATGTAGTTGAGGGGGGCCACCTATCACAATGTCGGTATATCATGAAATGAACTCAACGAAACGCGTTATGTCGTGTGATATCACGGACATGCCAGTTTTTAAATAAGGGCTGTCGAAGGGAAGGAACACCGCGGTGGGCAATTCCTTTTTTTTTGTAGGAGGTAATCACTTAGTAATCATCCTAGCCATCTAGGTGCTCCTACCTTACCTTGGCTTATTTGGTAAACTAAATTTCCTTGGCGGAAACCGCATAAAAGGGCTAAGCTGGTCGATTTCCATCATCCTCGACGCA
>UZAF01017835.1:19027-30628 GCA_900617895.1 Haemonchus placei
CTTATTCCCGCCAAACGTTTAAATAGTGATTTCTATGAATGTTCACGATTCAAAGCCTCATACATCGAAATGGTCTACAAATCCTATGATTTCGGAGAATTCACCCAAATCTTGACAGAATACAAGTTTTTCTTTTATTCCCAGGAGTTTTTACTTGTTTTACACATGAATACAGCAATTTCAATAGGTGTCTGTCCCGTGGGACGAGGTCCGCCAATGGTAGCCGACGATTTGTCAGCGCCTTCAAACGGTCTCGTCCCGTGGGTGCGCAAACGAAAAACGCTCTCGTCGTCAACGTGTTAATAAAGCGCCTAATAAACGATTATTACGAGGACTGCACGGACGCACGCTATACCATAATTGATAGTAGCGAAAGCGATCCACACTACGGTCCCCCTTTCTCTCCTTTCTTTTCTTGTTTTTCCAATTTTGCTTGGTTTCTTTCTTTGGTTCCCTACTCCGCCGTTTTTGCAGTGCAGTCACGTGATTCGTTACTCTTTAGAGTAGCTGGGCTCACAGGAGCATTCTTCTGATCCCTTCCTCCTCTCATTCAATTATTTAGTCGTCTAAGTAGATTTTAATCGGCATTAGTAAGGGGTGCCCAGCCTCCCTTTGATAATTCTGTTGTTCTACAGTTCTCCTTCAAGTGAAGCCGCCTAGGGCTACATATTTCTGAAGGATTAAGCTGTTCTTCTATGTCGGGATATTCTACTATATGTATCGCAATCGATAGAAGTGACGTGCTCCCACAAGATCAGATAGTAATCGAAGAAATCAGCTTCTTTTTATTTCCTTCTGTTCTGTCAATGTGTATAACACAACTACCCTTCTTTCCTTTCTCTCTGTTTTCTTTTTACGTACACGTAATTACCTGATGTAATTTCTTTACTTCCTTTTTCCCTCTTTCTTCCTTCTCTCTTTCGGCCACCCGGCCAACTCCCAGATTCTTGCAGGAGCGCTGTCGGCTTGCAGAACGCAAATTTTCTCACGCAGATAACAGTCACTCTGCGTGAAAGGAGCATTTTTTATGCTAGGTTATGGGGCCGCAATCGTCATTAGAAAGTGTTCTGAGGTGCCCAGTGCACAAGTTAGCAGTTTAGAGAAAGAAAGAGAAGCTATTTCCTACGGTATCGTTCGGAATTTGCTGGTTTATCGAACGATTTGGTGCACACTTATGGGGTATGAGGACCCTTCTTAGCTCCATGCACCAGAGATATGAGCAACCGCTAGTATAGCTTCTACAGGCATTCACTTCTGAAAAGACAAGGTTCTTCGTTATGTGACATTTTCCATACATCGGCTCTGACGAAGCAGGCTCCGCGCAAAGCTGACAGCGCAGTCATAACATCGACATGCAATGGATTCCATTCCCCGACCGCAGGCCCTTCACACGCTTATCAGCGAGGAACATCTGTATAAAAATGCATCACGTAGCAAATGCATGATTTTCCTTCAAATCTTGGAATTTTTCCTCCACCAAGATCATTATTTCTACATGGTATTTCTTCACGATCACTTGTTGCGAATCCGTGAGAACATTCCCACAGATCGGTGTGTTGCTCGATGCGTTTCATGCACACGGCAATCTCTGTCGAAGCTCAGCGCATACTTACGGCAGAAATCCGTCTTATTTTTCCTGTCTACCCCAGCAAAGCTATCATGCTCCTAACCGTATCGAGGTTATCCCAAGAAGATCGCAAATGGTTTGACGCGAGACTCACCTCTTCACCAGCTACAGGCGTCATATTCGCCTCCGAATGAGAAAAATATTCCCTCTCCGCGCATCACTCACTCCACAACTCTTCCTAACGGACGATAAATGCACACACGGTGCAGTTGTTTTCGTTCCTAATCTCGAGGGTCTACCATCTCGTCTGCAGATTGAACTTCCATTAGTGGTCTCCGACAACGACTGGTACCGATTTCGTCCCGTCGACGTATGGATAGTACATTCCAACATCATGACACGAGCTACAATTACCTTCGTCGAATATTACTCCAGGATCCTTTCCGTCGAACCTTGCGCCAACACTGCTAACAGCAGCTGTTGCGTGGCGCCATCATCCATCACGGAAGCGTTTCCTATGATTCTACCGCCCGCGTACAAGTGGGCATCCGCCTCAATCGGCTCCAATCAGGAACGGACCCCGTGTTCGAAATCTTAGCCGGCTCAAACCTATTTTCCAGTATTCATCCAGCATCCCCGTTTTTGGCGAACGTAATTCTGGACTTCGTCTACGAAGGCAGATCTCGAAATCCCAATCCTCTACCCCCGCCGCCTCCTATAAATGTGAGTGTCGTCTTTGATTCCCGTCGTCTACAACTCCGCCCGTATCAGGCTCGAGCAGTACGGATAAGCACAGGCACACACCAGATCTTCGCTATACAGTACATACGCTCCCGCTATCCTTCAGGGTCTGTTTATTCGGTATTCCGATCGTTTGCACCCTCAAGAGCTCAGGAGACTCCGTCGTTACACACGAGGACGCCTCCTCCTTGACGGATTACAGTTCTACCTTGAACAACTATCACGTCTTACCAGAGAGGAGCGGCAGAAATGTGAAATTTCGAATCGACGGAACGAGCGATCGCAATCTTGTTACGATTTCAGTCCTCGCCTATCCTATGCATAACCACCTCGTTGCTCTTGCAGCCCACAAGGGGAGGACTTTTCCACGAATTCCTGCCTTCTTGTCGTAAAATTATAAGGGACAAAGCCTCCCAGATCCCAGAGCCTGCATTTGTTGCGATGGTGACCCGTTTTCTGCAAGCTCGCCACTTATATATAGGAGACGTCCACCAGCTTCAACCCCATCTCCGATGTCCCCTATCCGATTATCCGATTCAGCAGCGCGCCTACGAGGGTATGGAGTAATATCTCTGTCACTCAGCAAAAATATCCCGTTAGTCTCGCTTGTGGCCACGTTTCGCACACATCCAGCTCTCGTCCATTTATCCAATACTCTGGTGTACCGCGGAGCACTGGCCACTGGAACTCTGATTCTTCCATTGCTCCTGCCGAACACGCAAAAACCATTCGTACTCCTTGACGTGCGCGGAACATCCTATCGGTCGTATTTCTCATCCCACTACAACGAATACGAAGATCAATGTTGTCGGGACATTCTTCGTGACCTTTCATCGCGCGACGTATTATCTTCTTCGGTTGGAGTTATCACCTTCTATAAAGAGCAGCAAAACCATCTAAAGGAATACCCCTACCGGATAGGTGTATCACACTACACTGCTGACTCCATCCAGGACCGCAAGATGGACGTGACTATCATCTTAACCTCCCGTAAAACGGAGACGAGTCTCCGGCGTCTTTTTGAACGATATTCAACGAATGAACGTGGCCCTCACACGCTGCAAATATGGGCAACGCGTTTTGAGATTCCTCAACGCCCTGCGCACCCTCTGTAAGAGGTCGTAAGTGTTACCAGAGTCTAAGAGAACAGAGAGTAGGAGATTTAGATGAACCCCTCATTATTTATTTGGTGCGTTGTTTCCTGGTGTGGAGATTATACCTTGGATGGGGCTTACGGGGTGAGAGGGCAGGCAGAGGGCAGATATCAGATCACGGTAGGTGACACATCTCTTGCTTCATACTTAAGGTTCGCGGACGGCAACATCGGAGAAAGGAAGCTCCATCGCCGCACGCGAGAGGATTGCGCCTGTCGCCTCCGTTGTCGACAAGTCGACGAAGTTTCAAGTGATATAATTATAATTCGACGATTAGGACCGTTACCTTTAATTGATTTAGGTGTCTTGTAATCACTGTCGGCAGTAGTCACTCATTGTCGTATGCAACAATTTTGAAGATGCTTGAGGTTGCGGGCGCCGACTATGTTGTTAGATTTCATGAGGTAAGCTCGTCATACAGGGAGCGGGGCTGTTCTTGCTTTTGCAACAATCGTTCAGTTACAAGCTCGCCTAGACAAAGAAATCAGAGGAGTGCTACTTCTCCCCACATGTCACAGTGACAGATTGTAAGTTGGTAGTTATTGACCGCAGTACATAAAGTCATACTACCATACTGTTTTTGGGGCAGAAGAAAAAGTCCCGCGTGGCAATCTGAACGGTACAACTGACCACCAAGGAACTGAGCCCGTCGATACTTCATCCATGGATTCCTGGCCTTCATCGGTTATCACCTCTAGGCTCAACACCTCCCAGGACATCGACTGAACTGATACTCGTACTCCATCGTAACATCAAACTGATTGTTTATTCTCGTCTCAGTCGCGCACATTCTGCTGAGCGGTATGACCGCACTTATTACTGGTAGCAGCGAGTCCGACTCCGAGAAAGGCAAGTCAGTTTAATTTCTATCAAGCCAGTTTACCCTTTTTCCGGCTTTGTTGAGCCTGTACGCGAGAATGAGTCTGATCAACTCTTTTCGTTCCTAAAGCTCGACTTTCATTGACAGGCTAACCATGACGAATTCTTCATGAACCTTTTGCTTTTGCTGGACGTTCATTTGAAGCTATACTGATAATAAACTCTTTTTGCGACTTCGGAGATCAGTTCACACAGGTAGGTCAAGGGCTCTAAATAGTTGTCGATTCTTCTCTATCTTATGTCCACACAGACTTCTTGCATTCTTCTTTTCTTTATCACAAGAATTTCCACTTTTCTCGCGTTCTCCTTTAAGGGCATGATGATACATCACCCCTCTCAGGCTTTTTTAAGCCAATTTCAAGGCTTCTTTGTCAACTTGCCAGCCGGTGACCACATGTAAGGGCATCTCTTTCTTCGTTTCGGTCCTTCAAACAGCCCCCTTGACATTGGAAACGCTTGTTAAGAATTCAATTTAAAGCTTCGAGATTTTAATTTGGATCATCCCGCGGATCATCGTCGGCGAAAGCATGTGTTTTTCTTCATTTGGTGTCGTGATCACGTTCTGTAAGGAAGGCATTGTAGTGAGTTAAAGTTAAGATGCATCTCAGTTTAAGGCAATCAGTCGTTCATTGACAAAGATGGAGAAGTGTTTTGCAAATCTAATAAATTAGGCCTAGTCGCAACCAGATGAATTCTTGGTTAATAATTGAATAATGGTGTCAGAAGTTTTTTCTTTCCGGTGCATAATGCTCATACTATTATGTCTCAGAAAGCCTTACCTTCTGATTGAATGGATCCATTAGTGTACGTTAATGAGCTTCACTCTGCATCTCTTTGTTTCTCTCCATCTCTCCCTCTTTACTTCGCTTACGCCATTACGCATGTTATCACACCGTTTTCGCGCACCCTCAATAATGGTGAAGCGATCGTGCAACATGGGCGAGCATAGTTATTTTTGTCCATAACCGGCTAGCGGAACATTCTTTGGCTGACAGGTGAGTCAAATTCCGCCTTAGGTTTCTAGCCTCACGATTATTGCGGCCTCGTCATCGTACTCAGGTGTTCATTCCGCTTGTCGCAGAGCTCTCCCGCTTACCTATTCATCATATCTTTCTTCGCTACAGTTTCCCGCGAGGATGGCTTTATGTTTTCATAAAATCTTCCAAGCTCTCTGTCATAACGTACCACATAGTGGAATGTAGATAATGGCTCACAGTAGCGAATGGAAACATTCGATTGTTTTCATGCCTTTAAGGCATGGTTGAGATCTGATCATGAGAACCTCAGCGGTTTTCCAAACCCATGTCCTTGCCCTTGACCTAGACCCCCTCTGGCACTCCCTCCCCTTCCCTCCCTATATAAGGGCCATCAAGCGAGACAAACCATTACTGTCGTTACAGTGCTCACGTTGCAGTAGCTTTTCGTTCTTCTCTATGCCCATTTCTCATAACCAGTCTTCAACGGCTTCTGCCTCTTCGTCGAACTCCGGATCATAGTCTCCGTCTCCCACAGCATTGACGGGAACCGGTAGAACATCTAAAAGGTTCGTCCAGTGTGGTGGCTGACTACCTTAGTCGGAATGAGTCTGGCAGTAATCGCTTTAACGATGGCACCCCATAATCGGAAGGTATTTCCGAATTCCTCGTTTGCCCAGTTCAGTCACTCGACCCTGCTCCTATCCGCATACGCCCATGCGATATCCTAGTAATCGAGCGAAACAAGACCCCTTGTGTGGCATTATAACGCATTTTAGAAACGGGCGATTTCCCGCCGACAGCGTCCTACTCTGGCAAGACCGAAGCCATGGCGCTCGCCGACTCTTGCTCGATGCGTAGGAATGATCTGCTTTTACAGAACGTGTCAACGGAACGCAAGTACGAAGCTCTTTTCCTTTATATTCGTTCGACTGCTATGACCTTTTAGGGTCTCCGTTCCCTCCGGTCCCGGATGACTCTACCGACTGGAGCGGTGGGGATTCTATGGCGCTTGACGCTTCGTCTGTCCATGATGAATAACCCATTGACTGCGAAGTAACCTATCGTCCAGGGACATGGCGGATTCCCTGATCGATCCAATTCTTACGTCGTTTGTACCCCGTCATCGAACCGAAGGTCGAGGTTTCATCGGAAACACCCCTTGACCAGATTCCTTTACCTCTTGGTTCGTCCTCCAACGACACCTCGGAGCCGATGTCACTTTAGGTGAGCCTGCCGGAGCTGTTGCTCTTACATCAGAGCCTGTTCATACCTCGGCTTCTTCGATGGATTCCGCTAATTCTTCGACTACATCGAAAGCGAACAGTTACGAGAAATTTTCCTATGCTAACGTCCTCGCTCGTCAGCAAGCAGCCGCCGCCGCGAGGAACGCCGTCTTTCCAGCCCTCGCTACGCTTCCGCCGGCTCCGGTCAGTCGCCCTCGACGACCCCGTAATGTTAACGAGATCGCAACTACGACTTACCGACGTTCACCCGAGTTAACGTCATCAGATCACACCCATCCTCTTATCAGAAGCCATCCCTGGGTGCATTTGGTTACGCTCCGGAATACGTCTTTTTCTACCTCCCCAGTGAACTAATGTCAGCGATGCTACTCAACTTGTACAGCTATACTCCCCCAGGCGGATGTCTCTCAAGTAAGTACGTCAAGCGTTTGTTCCCTCCCACCTTTAAAGAGCAGCTGCACGTCACTCGCAAGCTCCCAGTTATCGAGCTGACGCGACTAGAACACGCCATCGCATTTCGACAGGCCTCTCAAACCATCATCCATCAACTCATTTGCGGAAAGTACACGGCTACCGAGAACACAGCGCCTTCTACCCCTAAAGATTCTATGCCTTCCGCCCATCTTCCTCGCCTTCGGTCTCAGTTCCCCGTTTTGAACCAGGTCGTCAGCAAGGGGCTCGGCCAGGGTGTCGTTCGAGAGACGGAGGGTTTCTTCTTCCCCGGTCCAGACTGAGGTGAACTTCATCTGCCAATACGTAACGAACGTCACCAGCAATACCCGAGGATCCGATCGTTTACTCCTCTCAATAAAGGATCTTGTCTGGGTCTACACCGTGGAAACACTCAGAGCGGCTCTTCGCAACCCAGAAGGCAGTCAAGCAAGTCCATAAAGCCCGAAAGCAAACGCTTTCGACAGACGATTTCCGCATTTCTTCCGGGCGAAAAAGCCCACGTGTGTTATTCCTCGATTGACCATCCGGCGAACCCTCGGCATCATCCTCTCCGTGGTCACCCGATATAAAGGCGCGAATGGGTTTCGAAGGATCTTCGGAGGTCGTACAGGTTTCTCAGTCGGTTTGCGACTTCCCTTTGAGCGAAGCTGAGCATGACGAGATCGTTTCTGCGAATATTAGGACAAACGCATATTGCGCTATCCTTTTCTCGAGTTCCCACTTCTAAGGACGCGCAGATAACGCTTTGCGCCCTAGTACGAGACTTCCTACCAGCTCATCCAAAGTAACGTATGCTCCCTCTGCGGGTATTTAAACTCACCGATAGCGAAAAGGAATGAATCGCTGACCAAGCTGCCTCGCTCGCCAATTACCCGCGCAATCCAACGGAATCCCGGCGACGCATGGCGCAGCTCTTCAACGCCGCTTGCCCTGCATTGGTCACAGTCAGCGCCTTGAATGACGAGAAGAGAACCCACAGGCTTGCCGCCATTATTCCAAGCTTGGCTGCGTTCCCTTTCATAATCCATAATATGTCTTCGGAATGCGGATGGACGAATCACGACCACCCTACTTACGGATCGTGGCCTCTCTAACGCTCATCCGTACAACAGTCGGGGCACCGCTCAATGGCAGTGCGTTTCGTTTTTCCAGCTTCGAGTTACAACTACGCTGTTCGCACCGCCTTCATATTCGCCATCATCCGCGACGACGTTAGGGCTGTGGATCCGGCATCCGCGCTATGTGTGAAGCTAGAGTCTCTTCCCTCAGGAGTCGAGCCGCTGTACGAACTAGTCTCGCAGCATCAGTTGTTCGGGTTTCGAGCACGACTCTCTAGCTGCAACCATCCACGATACCGTCTACAGAACACGAGTAACTCCACTCGAATCTGCTGCCCTTGAACCAAAGCATGTTTACGTTTCGGTCCCCGGCCGCTTTTTCCCATTGCGTTCTGACCAGATCGCGGCGCTACAGATGGGTGATCGACACCTACCCATTCTTTCAATCCAGGCTGCTTTTGGTACCGGTAAAACCTTGATTGCAGCCCTCATCGCGGTGCGCACACACTTCGCAACCATCGATCAAGAACAGGTCATCTCTACCACCACGACCAACACTGCAGCAGCCCACTTCACGGTCGTTGCTTATCCATTGACTCCACAAGTGCTGTGAACAACCTTCGATAAATTTCCGATTCGGCGCTTGTGGAAGTGAGACCATGGATCTCCACCTCCACATCATTCTTAAACGTCTTCCCGACGACTACGAAACGCCTCTCCGACGACTACGGCTCGCCCCTTTGGCGCTCGCCACATGCCTCAAGTACAAGCGAGACCGAGAGCTTCTGGAGCGGTTCATGTTCGATCGGGACCTAGCGATAGATCTATCCGCAGACCCAGAGTGTGATGAATTCCGTTTGGCGGAACGCGACATATCCCAAATGACACGCGATACAGTTGTTATTATGTTTGAAGTACGTCGTCCGACAGTCCTGGTCATCACCACGTCGGCTATGCTCAATCCGGGCCACAGTCGGTATATTCCACAAATGAATCGACCTATTCTCTCTCATCATCGGTTACAAAGCTTTTCCAATTCCGGAACCGGCGTTAGTAGCTCTGGTCACTCACATCGCTCAGGCCAGAACCCATTTACGTAGGAGATATCCATCAGGTAGAGCCACATGTCAGCTGTCCTCATTCCTCTAACCCGGCAACGTTCGGATCTCAAGGGATCATGAGCATTTTTCTAGAAAAGAGACTTCCACAGCACCTCCGATGACTACCTTAAGCGCTCACCCTTTGCTCAACGAGTTACCTAACTTGATCTTCTTCGACCACACACTCATTAACGGAACACGCGCAGAAGAACGCCAAATGTTCTTATCAAACGTCTGGTTCTCTGAGCCTAAGCAGCCGTTCCTCTTCGTCGAAGTTCTAGGAAAGCCTAGAAGGCTCTCAGCGGCTCGCAGAGCAACCAGACAGAAGCTGAAACCCGCCGCGAGATCGTTTCGTGCCTCTGCCGGGGAAATATCCAATCTTGTTCTATCGCCATCAAAGACAAAGAACGAGCACACCTCCTACCCCCCTTTGCTCAAAGCAACGACATCGACTTATCTAAAATCGAGAAAAGGACATCGTCATTCTGCTCATTACCAGAACAGGCTTCGATGTCGATCGAGGCGAATTCCTCAACGACGCTCATCGACTGAATGTTACCCTTTTCCGTTGTCGGCATGGCCAATTCGACCTGGTCACGAGCAGGCTCTAATAGGTCTATCGTACTGCCACGAAATCCTCCAATGAGCTCATAACCGACGCGCAGTTTCTACGGCAGCCACTTTACCCTATCTACTCGAATAAAACGTTTTCTTTGGTCTCACTTTTTTATCAGGAAAGCAAAGTAGTTGTATCTATACTTCATTTTTTAAGTCCGACGACGGACTTTTTTGGTGCGGGGAGGTTTAAGAGGTCGCAAGAGTGATCACAGTCCAAGAGAATAGAGAGTAGAAGATTTAGATGATCCCTCATTATTTATTCGCCATTGATTAGTGGGGAGAGTATAACTTAGATGAGGCTTACGGGGTGAGAGGGCAAAGAGCGTATCAGGTTATGGTAACTGACTCACCTCATGCTTCGTACTTAAGGCTCGCGTACTGCAACTTGGGGGGAAGGATGCTCGCCGCGCACGAGAACATTGCTCCTGTCGCCCACATGGATTCCTGGCCTTCATCGGTTGTCACCTCTGCGCTCAACACCTTCCACACAAGGACATCTTCTGGGCTGACACTCACACTCCATCGCATCAATGAACTGATTGTTTATTCTCGTCTTACAATTAGTCGCGCACAGTCTGCTGAGCGGTATTACCGCACTTATTACTCCTCTCTGATTAGAACCAGCTTATCGAAGGGGCCGCACGACGCGATACTGTCGTCGTAACATCGGACCTCCCTGACATTTTGAGAAAAGGGGAGGTGTAAGGGTAATTGAATGACAAGTTACAGGGTGCTCAATCAATTATGAATTCAGATCCTGCGGGCGACGTGCCAAGTCACCACGATCAGAGGCGGAGCGTGGCGAGACCTTCGAACAGTGAGAAGATCCCGCGCAACCTCGGGACCCGGCAGCTTCCGAGGAGTGAGCACGGCTCGCATATACTTGGATTTTTCCCTTTACTCCTTTGCCTTTGGTGTTCAATATAACGTCTGATAAATGATTATCATGAGGATTGTACGGCGCACGCTATACCATAACTTTTTATGCTTGACATTTCAAGTTCAAATCAATCAAATTAATTTCTTTTATGCGTATTACTGATGCCAAAAATTTTAATAATTTAAGAAAAATACCCGATTGATGGCCGACATAGTACCAGGGCTTAGCGTCTCGACATTGTTCTAGGGCGGGGATATTGTTTCCGAAGTCCCTCAACGCTACCGAAGAACTCCATACACAGCCATTTGCAGGAACAGGCAGACGTGAATGTACATATATGCAACTTTGATTTCGAATTAGGCCACATCACTCATTCGCTTGTAGGTAGAGCGTTTAATTGGTCGAGTGCTGCAACACTTCCATATTCAGCAGAACTAATATACATGAATTAGGAACTCCGTAACATTTCGAAACGAGATCAAAAAAAGAGGAATATTCTTGTGAAAATTAAATAGCTCTAAAGTTCATATGCAATACTGTAAGGTATGGAAATCAAAGTAACAATGGACTGACGAAATAGTCAATTGCACTGTCTACAACCTGCTCTCCCAACTCGCCAGCAGGCAAACTAGTTAGCAGAAGTCACAGTGACCTGGTGTTTCTTTTACATTTTGTCCTGTTGTTTTGAAATATACATATATAGCAATAAAGGTAGTGGAGCTTCTGATTCTTAGTATCAATATTAACAAACTGATGCGAGTTTGCCGAGGAGCTCACTCCTCATAAAATCGGGGTTTTGCGTAGGCTTACGAGTTGTTGGGGGGTATTTCGTAAGGATATTTCGTAAGGTCAAGCGCCTCGATGAGGCGCGAAGACCACGGGATAGAGGGGGGCGTGTCAGGTCACGCAGCTCCTAGGGAGCGTGACCTA